>CM021106.1:127957585-127970253 GCA_007115665.2 Sequoiadendron giganteum
ACATAAAGATGAAGTTAACTCTAGTATCAGCAAAGTAGATTAGGGATCTCAAAAGTTGCATTCAAGTGCATGTATCTTGGCAAGGAAAATTCTTCAAACAGGATATTGATGTCACATTATGACAGAAGCATCTACATCAGCACTACCAGGTGGTTCAGCATGAGCTTAAAATCTCTCGGAAAATACAAAAAAATCAAAAAATAAAAATCTAAAAAAATTCAAAAAAGTGATTAAAAATAGTAAACAAAAAAATCATCCTCTAGTGAAAACCACTTCGATGGTGCTTTGGACAAGTACCATGATGAAAACCTAGAAAATAGATGTCATGTGTAGAATTGAGCATCTATGTGTTCCATTTCAAGAGAAATCATCTCATCACATCCATAATAAATCCATTCCATCCATAATAATTACATTCATCCATGAACCATTTATCCAATCCATTTTTATCCATCTGCATCCATACTCCAAGTTATCTTGATCTTGGAAAATATTGGTGCACACTTTACACTTGCTTATGGTAAACATCTTGACATGGGTCATTTTTTCATTGATCCTATCCTACCCAACATTATATGAGCCTTGAGGCATTATCCAAATGAGCTTCCTCTATTCGACCACCTTATCTTGTCGCAAGATAATCCTTGGCATCTTTTGCATGCTTACTGTATCTATCTATCCATTCATCCAAGAATCCACCCATGGCCTTCCATACATTGCTAAACACTGGGGGTAGATATTTACATCTTGCTTTGGGAATAAAACTCGATCTATGTCCTCTAAACTTATGTGGCAATCCGAACATTGGTAAACGTGAAATCAAACTAGTCAAAGCATTTGTGAGCCAAAAAAAATAAAAAAAATCCAAATCACTAGCCCATGACATATTTTGACAGGAAGACGTTCCTTATCAAGCTTTATCTTTCATCGAACATCAATCTAAACAATAAATATCAGTTGCATCTAACTTGCACGTTAGCGTCACATTAAATCATCAAAACAATTTTGTTCCACATTAAGCTTCATCAAATCTTGATCAATCGAATCCAATCAATTATCACCTTGTTTGACTTAACACACTTAGTCAAACCACCCTCTTGTGCATGAGTTTACTCTAGGATAACACAACTTCTTAGAGTTTACAAGTGTATTATCATCTTATTTGACTTAACACACTTGGTCAAATTATCCAATCCATCATCAACTTGTCTGACTTAACACACTTAGTCAAAACCATCATCTTGTGCACGAGTTTACTCTAGGATAATACAACTTCCTAGAATTTACAAGTGCATTATCATCTGATTTGACTTAACACACTTAGCCAAATTATCAAATCCAAAACCACCTCATTTGACTTAACACACAGCCAAATTATCAAATCCAAAACCACCTCGTTTGACTTAACACACTTAGTCAAACCATCCTCTTTTGTACAAGTTTACTCTAGGATAACACAAGTTCCTATAGTTTACAAGTGCATTATCACTTTTGTTTGACTTAACACACTTAGTCAAACTATCAATCCATCAATCTGATCAATCAAAATTAAGCTTGTTTTTCAACAAAATCCCAAAAACAACCACTGATATCATCATGTATCCATATCCAAATCATCAAAATCATCAGAAAAACCAAAAAATTCATCAAAAAATTAAAAAAGCATCCAAATCATTCAAAAACTGAATCATTCAAAATTAGAAAACATCAAAAATAGAGTCAACCATCTGAACTACGTCATCTCTGAGCTTGAACATATCCAAGGTTGATCTTTGATCATCCCCTGAGACAGTTTAGGTCAGTCCTTTAGGCATCTGTCACATCGGCAATCTGTTTGCCCATATTTTCCATAATTTAGGTCAGTCCTTTAGGCGTCTCTCGCATCAACAATCCATTTTCCTGTCTTTTCCACATTTAGGTCAGTCCTTTAGGTGTCTGTCGCATCGACAATCCGTTTACCCATCTTTTCCACATTTAGGTCAGTCCTTTAGGCATCCATCGCATCGAAAATCCGTTTTCCCATCTTTTCCACATTTAGGTCAGTCCTTTAGGCGTTCGTCGCATTTGGCAAACCATTTTCCCACTAGTTTACGTCTTAGGTCAGTCCTTTATGCGTCCATCACAATAAAATGACAATTTGTTTCCCCATCTATCTCATCATTGAGTCAAGAACGTCATCAGTCAAACTACATGGTCTTTGCATGTATAACGTAGGCAAGGCTAATCTATGGATAAGCTCCCGAGACCCCTAGGATAGGTCTTTAAGTTGGTCTCTTTTTCATAAATCTTGAAAATACCAAAAACATTTGCAAAGCATCTCAAAAATACCAAAAACAGCCTCAAAATATCTAAAAACCCAAAATGGTGCACCTGTCCCATCTCGCTCTCACTCATAATAAACATCGCTCATAATAAAGGTCAATCATCGCCTTCACCCTTTGGTGATTTAGTCAGAAGCAAGTCTAGTGGTTTCCAAAGTGAACACCCAAATCGTCAAAGTCTCAAAAGCTTAAGTCAATAAGCAAGCAAGTTGGTCAACTCGGAGTATCAATAGCTTATCATCCAATCAGTCTCACCAAAACCCTGATCACAACATGTCCTAGGATGAATCCTTCCCACGATGGACATAAGCATCAGGTACTCCATAGTAGTTTAGCCTTGGCTAGTGGTATGAAGAACTTTAGCTTGTTTGTTTTCTTTATTTGGTCTTTTCTTGACTTATCTTATTTTGTGCTCATTCCAAGGACCTCTCAATGATGCCTAAAAAAAATAGGTTTAGAGAGAAAGGAATGGAGCAATGATCATTATCTTTTTTATCTGTTGTGCTTGTTGGATATTCTTGTAATATAACTTGGCGAATACTTGCTTTGTTAGGTTCATCCTAGCAAGGTTTTCGTATGTCAAGTGTGAACATGAATACTCCTATCTGATTGCTGAGTCAAAGTTCATCACACTAGGTACAACACCATCCTGGTCCTTTATACCTTGATGCATCGTACCTATGCATGTTATCAAACATAACGTAATTAGTCCTTTTAAAATCCCAACTCCTAGTAAGAAAATCATCATCATCATCATAATAAGAAATTGTGTGGATCCTCCTTCCATCCGTCTTATTCTTCTTATTCTTCTATCTTTACTAACATTTGTATCTAAAATCGGTGTGTTGTATCAAAATATACATGAGGCTATCCATGGTCGATGACTGTCTATACATCATTATAATTGTCTACATCAAAGAATTATCTTTCGTCCTATGATCAATAGAACCACTCCTCACGCATTTTATTGCGATCTCGATCGGAAAATCATACATTTCCGCTTGATCTCTTGAGGGGGCAATTTACCAGTGTAATCCTTTCACTGGGACAATAGTGGGGCATCTGAAAAAATCAAGAAATTTTGAACTTTGATCACAATAGTTTATTCTTTGAATCAATGCAACAAGTACATTGCTTGAAAGAGGGGAAAAATGTAGACACAAAAAATGTATAATTTCGATCTGGCACACTGGATCCTGATTTACTAACACTATTTCATCCTGAATCATCTCCTTTTCTAGTCATTTAATCGAATAATCTATATTTGATTAAATTCATCGCTCTTCATCTCTTAATTAAATAAATCAACTCTATTTAATTAAGTCATCATCTCTTGTTAATTAAATAAATCAATTTTATTTAATTAATTCTATAAAACTCCTTTAATTAAATAATTCATCTTATTTGATTAAATCCCTAAAGTCTTCTTATTAAATTGAATACATTAAACATTATTTAATTTCATCTAACATTATCCCCCTTAGTTAAATAAATCAAATCATTTATTTAATTAACCCTTCCTCTCAATTTAATTTAAATCAATTCACAAATTTAAGTCTAAATTGTCACATCTCCTAAATTCCTCATTAAATTAATTAAACTTTGATTAATTTAATCTTAATCTATGTCACATTCTCTAGAGAATACAACTTGCACAATAAATCAATTACTTTGATTTATTAATTCATCTATTTTCCCTCACATGGCATAAAAGGAGAATATTCCCTCAAATTTGAATTCAAATTCAAGTGGACTTGTACATCCAACAAGGAATTCACTCCTCTTACATGTCCTTGGCCTTCAGCCAAGTGACATTAACTCCATTTCTTTCATCCCCCCTAAAAATGTCACTTCATCAAATTCAAAATTCAAACTTGCACATTGATCAAAATGTGTTCAACCTTCAACCTTTCACATCTTGACAAGTGGCACTTGGCCATTGGATGTTGAATGATCCCACATTGCTTATTTTCACTCTCTCTTCCATTTTGGAAATCTATAAATGAGAGACTCTTCCTCTCATTCTATCATCCACAATTTTATCAGACTTACTATACTCAACTTCATCATCATCCATAATCTCATGCAAAGTTACTCTCTTCACATTGAGAGCTAATTTTTCCCATTTCCACTCAACCTTTCATCACTTTTACAATTTGTAGTAAGGTTATGCTCAAATCTCTTTGGGATATTTGACCATTTCACAATAACTCACATTGCAATTTAGGAGTTGGGAAAGGACCAATTTCAACATTCAATTGACACCAATTCCCCCATGGGATCACTATTATACTTGCTTAATTAGGATTAGCAATCATTTATTTAAGTTGTGTTCTTCATTTCTTCATAGTTTAAGTTTAGTAGATGGATTTCATGGGGAATCTCTCATGCTTGCTTGCATTTGATCTAACAATTTGACTTGTTTGTTGTTCTTGTGCATTTACAGGTTTAGGGGTTCACAGTGTTTATTTTATTTTGTGTTTGCTAAATATGTTCCTATTACCAACAATCGTATGCCAACTTGGATCAATTTTATTTTTTTGTTCACATATATAGATTGACATTTCAAAAGTTGGTTTGGTTGGTTCTTTGAGAGGGGCATATTCTAAGACTCCTAACCCTTTGAAGGGACGTATATTTTAGGTAATCAAGATTTCAATTTTAGAGTTCAATTAAAATTCAATGTATATCGATTTTGATGTTAATTATTTGATTTTAAATTATATACTATAACTAATCTCAATTGTGGTTTGAATTTTTCTTGTGCAACTACCTTCAGAGCCAAAGAGTGCTTCAAAGAGGCTCCATTTTGATGATCAACCAATACTTTAGGATGAGATAAACATTTTGGCATGTAAATTTTGAATAGATATTGAGATGGCATAAGCCACATTTTGTAAAACTTTGTTTGAGTTGGCATTGATGCCATTTTTGTATATGTACATACACTTGATTATTGGATAATTTGATATATAGAAGTTGACAATCGAAATTTAATTTGTTCCTTATGTGCATGATTAAACTCTTTGAAAATTTAATCTTGAGCAATGGTTAAATATCAATGTACAATAGCATAAAAAAGAATGGTTATATTATGTAGTTTATATTCAAATTGTTGATTACATTGCATTGCACATCTTTTAAACTCAAAGCATTACTTCACATTGCATAACTAACAACTAGATGCTGATAGATGAAAAAAAATCAATTACAATATAGTTTTTACAAAGTCAACCTAAGAAATTATGCAATTAATTCACATTGCATAACTAATAACTAGGAAAAATTGTCAATTCCATTTTATTGTCATGGAATTCTATGAGACCACATTTCTTTGAGGCTTTTTTTCAAATAGTCCTTTACCTTGTCTATGCTACCACATTTTTCATACATGTCTATCAAAGCTTTTTATCAAACAGTTCACTAGCTTGTTGCTATGGCTAAAATCCTAAAACAAGTTCTTTCAAACAAGCTATGGATGCTTGGAAAAATTCTATCAAATAATAATAGTAAGCAATAGCATAGAAAAAGGTAATGAATTGTTTGAAAAAATTCCTCAAAGAAATGAGGTCTCATGGTGATGGAATGCCATGACAATCGAAAGCAATTTTGATTCTCATGGAATTCCATCACCATGAGACCTCACTCCTTTGAGGTATTTTTTCAAACAATTGACTACCTTTTTGATTGTCATGGCATTCCATCACCATGAGACCTCATTTCATTGGGGCATTTCTTCAAAAAGTTTGCTGCCTTGTCTATGCTACCACATTTTTCATACATGTCTATCAAAGAATTATATCAAACATTTAATTTCCTTGCTTCTATGGCTAAAATCCTACAACAAGTTCTTTCGAACAAGCTATGGATGCTTGGAAAGAATCTAACAAAGCATAATATTAAGCAATAATATAGACAAGGCAATGAACTATTTAAATAAAATGCCTCAAAGAAATGTGGTCTCATGGTGATGGAATGCCATGACAAGAGAATTGCTATAGATTTTCATGGAATTCCATCACCATGAGACCACCTTTTTTTGAGGCATTTTTTCAAACAATTCACTGACTTGTATATGCTACCACATTTTTCATACATCTACCAAAGCATTTGATCAAACAGTTCACTGCCTTGCTGCTATGGCTAAAAGCCTAAAACAGGTGCTTTTAAACAAGCTATATGAATGGTATGGCCATGGTAGATGTTATTAGGACTATATAAGGTGAATATGTGGGTTTAAAGAGCTGGAAATATCTGTAGTTGTGTTGAGTTGCCATGCATGGCAAAAATGAGTAAAATTAGGTGAAAAATGGTGGTTACAACATGCTAATGTCAATGAAACACGGGGGTAGAAAGATTTAAGGTTGGATCAAGCTTTTGCAGGTCCTAATAGACATGTTTGATGATTTTATAGGGTGTGGCAAGGTTGGAAACATTTATTTCCTTAAAAAACTCATGAAAGTTGCTAAAAATGAGGGTTTATTGAAATAGAGCTTTAGAAAGCGTATCTCACCAAAAAAAATTGTGGTTTAGGTAGTTTGGTAGGATGTTTAATTCTACCCCATCAAAATTTCAGGTTTGGGAATTGTTTAAATATGAGTCTCTTTGTAAAATGGGCCTATTTTAGTGAAGTTGCACCCAAGTTTGGGTTTGAGGATAAAATTGGAGTTTGAATCATCTTTAATTATAATTGTGATATTTAAAGCGACCTAGCTCTTGCATCAGAAAACTCTTACCCAATCAACTTGAACATCATGCACACCCAAATACCTTGTTTCCACTTTGCTAGATCAAAGACTCAATTACATTGGAAATGACCTTCACATGACCTTTTTACATTTTTTTTTGGTAAAGGTGGCAAGCCACTATAATTTATTATATATAAATAGGAGATATTACAAAACCTAGTTCAAATGAGCATACTAATAGGAAAGAACCAAGAATAAAACCTTTGGTTGTAGCTCGATTAAATACACAAATCTCTTACAAAATTGTCCCAATAATAGTAACAAAGAATACAAATGTATGACTATTTCAACCTATGAGTTTCCAAAATACATACCCCTTTAATTTTTAAACATACCCTTTATACAATGCTAGAAATTTGACCCATATTTCCAAAAACATCACTGGATATAGATTATGCCCATACACAGTTATGACCTTTTTACATTGTTTCACATTTGAAAATTAAAATTTTACAAAAATTGCCTATTAGAGGCATTCAAGGCACAGTCTTCCACAAGAGTAGTATGTTGATGTTCTGAAGTGACAAGCACCTATACAAACCATCAAGGTAGTATTTTAACTACATACAATAGAAAATATGCTTAGAATAACCAATCTATATTATAGTAATTTGTCGCATACCTCTCCGAAAGGATCAGAGTTGCCTATTGTTGCAACAGGTCCATGATCAATTATGTCAGGAATATCGCAAAAAAATTCAAATGAGAAATCTATATTGTCATAATAGAAAATATTCTTAGACTAACAAATCTATATTAATCTAAACAACCTGAATGATGATGAATTGGTAATGAAAACTATAAAAGATGCTTAGAATAACCAATCTATATTATTCTAAATGACCTAATTGATGATGAGATGGTAATGCAAACTATAAAAGATGATTTGAATAACCAATCTATATTATTGTAATCTATCGCATACCTCTCCGAAAGGATCAGAGCTGGCTATTGTTGCAATAGGTCCATGATAAATTGTACCAAAAATATCACAAAAAATTTCAAATGATAAATCTATATTGTCACAATAGAAAATATGCTTAGCCTAACAAATATATATTAATCTAAACAACCTAAATGATGATGAGTTGGTAATGCAAACTATAAAAGATGCTTAGAATAACCAATCTATATTATTCTAAATGACCTAATTGATGATGAGATGGTAATGCAAAATATAAAAGATGCTTAGAATAACCAATCTATGTTATTGTAATCTATGGAATACCTCTCTGAAAGGATCAGAGTTGGCTATTGTTGCAACAGGTCAATGATCAATCATGCCAAAAATATTGCAAAAGTTGTCAAATGATAAATCTATATTGTCACAATCGAAAAAATGCTTAGACTAACAAATCTATATTAATCTAAACAACCTGAATGATGATGAATTGGTAATGCAAATTATAAAATATGCTTAGAATAACTAATCTATATTATTCTAAATAGCCTAATTGATGATGAGATGCTAATGCAAACTATAAAAGATGGTTTGAATAACCAATCTATATTATTGTAATTTGTTGCATACCTCTCTAAAAGGATCAAAGTTGGCTATTGTTGCAATAGGTCCATGATCAATCATGCCAAAAATATCGCAAAATTTTTCAAATGATAAATCTATATTATCACAATAAAAAAGATGCTTATACTAACAAATCTATATTAATCTAAACAACCTGAATGATGATGAATTGGTAATGCAAACTATAAAAGATGATTAGAATAACCAATCTATATTATTCTAAATGACCTAATTGATGATGATATGGTAATGTAAACTATAAAAGATGCTTTGAATAACCAATCTATATTATTGTAATCTATCGCATACCTCTCTGAAAGGATCAGAGATGGCTATTGTTACAGTAGGTCCATGCAAAATATCACTATTAAAGACACCTACATTGTAATAGTATACAAAATATTAGTATTAAATAAAGAAAAATAATGAGCTTAAGCATAATGAACCTAAGCATTGTACCTTCCATTCTTGAATATGCTATTCAAGTGTTCCTCAAGGGTCATCTCTTTGCTTAAGAGTATCCAATTTTGCTTCATGATCAGCATTACTAAGTGTCCATAGTTGTTTTTCTTTGGTTTGGAATGATGCGTCAACAACTTAACATTTGTTGCTATAACAATGTGTGAAACATGAGAATGGTTTTGTGTTTCGCATAGTCTTCAAATGCAGGTATGCCATTCTTTCTAATCATGTATGTTCACAACCAAGTTCCTGCAACCACAATTGAACCTGTAGGATACATGAACCCATTATCATCTTCCATTAGTTGTGTTAGCTTGTGATTTACCCACACACATCGAGCCAACCAATAGTCTGATCTCTCTTCATTCCCCTATGGTGCAACAATTGCAAAAACATGTCCTATCTATAGTAGATCTAAAAGTTAGCTGTAATCAACTGAACTTTCCATTATGTCATTTTTCATGGATATATTTTGAGATAAAGGATTTAGATACTGTGGAACCCATGTATCCACCCACTCACTTGAATCGCATTGATCTGACTTGAACTAAATACAACTCTGACAAAAACAAGTCAACTGTCATGTCCAAATGGTCCATGTGCTTGAATTTGAGCTTCGAAATGAATGCATATTTGAAGAATATTTGATTGTATGACAATCCAATTTGCTTCCCACTATACTCTCCTCAACCAACCAAAATAATCCGCACATTTTTGAATCAAGTGTCCCTCCTTGTGACAATTTTGAACTACACCAATCAACAATAGAACCTGCATCACTAAATTTTTCTCTTGAAATATTCAATTGCTCCTTAAGTAGAGCTCTCTTTACACATGCACCTACTCCATCATGCTCCTCTTTCCCATGCCTAGCTTCAAAAAATCTCCAAATATGAGGTACACCCCTCTCTACATGCATTCTACTCAACCAATAAAACATACGACCATTCTTGAATTGACCTATGCAGTTATCTGACCAAATGAGATGTCGGCCCAGTGCTATATCATGCTCCTGCAAGAACTCAAAAAAATTCTCGAAACAAAGTTGGACATACTTAGACGAGTGAGATCTATCATCACTCATATAAAAATGATATTCTTTGATTATCTTTCAATACTCCTCTATACTATCAGGTGCATATCTAAACGTTATATGGACAAAAATAGCAATTTGAATGGAATTGTAATACTGAGATTGTACCTCATTTTGTGGTTGCAATGTGTAGTTTTCTGCAAAATCAACCACTGATATAATAGTGCCAATCAGAAAAGAGTCCTTACACATCCTAAATTTTTGATCCAACCACTAAGACCTATGACTATGCCTTGCATACATGTAAAAAAGATTGTCCTTAAAATCTGAAATAAAATCATTAACACTGCATTCTTTTGTAACCAACTCGCATCTAGAACCTTCACCTCCACTCTGTAAAGTATATTTGACTATCTCATATCTCTTTTTCTCAACAAGCTTCTTTCCAAATTCATGTTCAGAACCCTCATGAGAACATTGAACAAACTTTGACAAGCCACCACATTGTGAGCACTTCGCATTTAAACAATCATTTCTATAGAAAAAGCAACCATCATCTCTAAAACATATAAATAGATCTAGCAATTCCCTTGACGACTTCAGAAGATGCATTGCACCACAGTCCTACAACATTTGATTAGTATGCAAAGTAGAACAGATATAGCATAATAGCTCATGGTACATTGAAAAATCTACATGGTATTTTCAATAAAAATTATTTTTAATCTTAATAGGCACACAATAAAATGGCTTCAAACCTTCAAAATTCCTTTGTGAGATTTTCATATTTATATGTGTTTCAATAAAAAATTTGAACAACATTGTTTGGCTTGATTCCAAGAATTGTTTAGGATGCAGTGTAGGTCTCAATTGCCAATTCTTAACTTTAAAAAATCCTTTGCATTGAGTGATACTCTATAGTTATCATGCCAAAATTGTTGAATTACCTGCTTTACATTATTTGTTAGCTTCTTATCAACATGTGGAGGCCTCCCAACAAAATCCCATGTATCATTTTGAAGAGGATCATCTATTATTTATCTTCTTGCAAGTGCTCTATCCAAATTTGTATGATTTATGTCAAAATCAATACAAGTTTGTCTCATAAAGTGAGCCTTTTTCAATTGATGGCTTCCTAGGGTGGTTGTAATGACTCTCTGAGAAGCTCTCTTATCTTTTCCCTGTCTTTTTTTTCAATAGACTTGAGAGCATTAAAAATATTTTTGATAATAATAGAATTTTTTTCGGTCTTCTTGTTAACATGAATCTTCAATTTGGCTAGCAAAGGTCTCATCTTTTGCATCTTTAGCAATTGTACAAAAGTTTTGCATTGCTCGGTCAATGTCTTATCACTAAAATATTGGTTGAAAATTCTTGTAGCCCACAATCGAATAGTTCATGTTGACCTCTTGCCTTCAAAATTGTTTATAATGTTCTCATCAATTTCAAGTAACCATTTAGGGGCTCTTGAAGGTCTTCATTTCTCATGTAATCTGGTGAAACATAATTTACACTTGGTTCAATATTATGTTCAACATCTTCAATTCCAAAATTTTCACCTTGAACATTTTCAATATCAATTTGAATAATTTCATTCCCAATTTAAATATCATGTTCAACATCTTCAATTCCAACATTTTCACCTTGAACATTTTCATAATCAATTTCAATATTTTCATTCCCAATTTGAATATCATGTTCAACATCTTCAATTCCAACATTTTCACCTTGAACATATTCAATTTCCTCTTTACTTGAAAGACCGTAGGGCTCAGGTTCACCAATATTTAACATACCTTATCTTCTCTTCCTATGAACTTCTCTATCTCTTTGTCTATATGCTTCAATTTTTTCTTTTGTAAGCTTTCTCTTACGTTTTTTCTTCTGACGACTATTTCTCCCCATTATAACTCATAAAAGATGCTAAAAAATAATTTCTTATGACAAATTTGAGTAGAAGATGCTCCAAAAATTTGATCTTTGTCTCTTCATGTCTGAAACTGCACGTTTGTCACCTACAAAGCCTGCAAATAAAATTTAGGGTCCGTTGGAATGCACAAAACGGCCCACATGGGGTTTTTCTATGGCCCACAAATTCGATATCTGATTTGAAAAAAAAGTTAATTTTTTTTGTAATGGTAGGATTTTAGTGCTATAAATCGGATATCCGATTTGTGCACACATAGACCTAAGGGTTAATGGTAGAGGGTAGAGGGTAGAGGGTTTAAGGGTTTAGGGTTTAGGGTTTAGGGTTTAGGGTTTAGGGTTAAGGGTAGAGGCTAGAGGCTAGAGGCTAGAGGGTTTAAGGTTAAGGGTTTAGGTTTAAGGGTTAAGGGTTTAGGGTATAGGGTTTAAGGTAGAGGGTTATAAGGGTTTAGGGTTTAAGGGTTAAGGGTTTAGGTTTAAGGGTATAGGGGAGAGAGATAGATGGAGTGAGTGAGTGAGAGAGACTTGAGAGAGGGAGAGGGGGTACGAGGGAGAGACTTGAGAGAGAGAGAGAGAGAAGTGATAGAGGGTGGAGGGTTTAAGGGTAGAGGAGAGAGAGAGGGTAGGGTTAAGGGGTAGAGGCTTAAGGGTTT
>CM021106.1:127970775-128026010 GCA_007115665.2 Sequoiadendron giganteum
AGTGGAGGGTAGAGGGTTTAAGGGTTTAGAGTTTAGGGTTTGCTGGGTTAAAGAATTAGAGGGCGAGGAGTGAATTGAAAGAGGTTCATCACGGGAAAAGGAGGGTCATTGAGAGGTAGATGGTTTACTAGGGTTAAAGGTTTGGATTAAAGGGTTTAGATTATAGAGTTTAGGGTAGAGGTTATAAGGGTTTAGGGTAAAATGGTTAAAGAATAGAGATAGATAAGGTGGAGTGAGAGAACTTCGAGAGAGGGAGAGGGGGTACGAGGGAGAGACTTGAGAGAGAGAGAGAGAGTAGAGGATAGAGGGTTTAAGGGTAGAGGGGGGAGAGATAGAGGGAGTGACTGAGAGAGAGAGAGAGAGAATTGAGAGATACTTGAGAGATAGAGGAAGTTAGTGAAAGAGAGGGAGATAGGGAGTGAGAGAGAGATAAGGAAGGGAGGGTTAATGGTAGAGGGTAGAGGGTTTAAGGGTTAAGGGTATAGAGAGACTTGAGAGAGAGAGAGAGAGAGGGAGAGAGATAGAGGGTATAGGGTTTAAGGGTTGAGGGTAGAGGGATAGATATAGAGGGAGTGAGTGAGAGAGAGAGAGATATGAGAGAGGGAGAGGGGATAGGAGGGAGATTCTTGAGAGAGAGAGAGATAGTAGAGGGTAGAGGGTTTAAGGGTTTAAGGGTTAAGGGTAGAGGGAGAGATATAGAGGGAGTGAGTGAGAGAGAGAGAGTAGAGGGTAGAGAGTTTAAGGGTTAAGGGTTAAGGGTAGAGAAGAGAGAGATAGAGGGAGTCATTGAAAGAGGGGGAGGGAGGGAGTAGGAGAGAGATAGAGGGTAGAGGAGGGAGAGATAGGAGTGATTGAGTGAGAGAATTGAGAGAGAGAGATAGTAGAGGGTAGAAGGTTTAAGGACCTTAAGGGTTTAGGGTTAAGGGTAGAGGGGAGAGAGATAGATGGTGTGAATGAGAGAGTGAGAGACCTGGGAGAAGGACAGGGGGTACGAGGGAGAGACTTGAGAGAGACAGATAGGGAGTGGGAGAGAGATAAAGGGTACAGGGTTTAAGGGTTAAGGGTAGAGGGAGAGATATAGAGGGAGTGAGTGAGAGAGAGAGACTTGAGAGAGTGAGAGAGGATAGGAGGGAGAGACTTGAGAGAGAGAGAGTAGAGCGTAGATGGTTTAAGGGTTCAAGGTAGAGGGGAAAGAGATAGAGGGAGTGACTTTGAGAGAGATACCTAAGACAGGGAGTAGGAGGGAGACTTGAGAGAGAGAGGGAGTGTGAGAGAGATAGAGGGTAGAGGGTTTAAGGATTTAGGGTTAAGGGTAGAGGGAGAGATATAGAGGGAGTGAGCGAGAGAGAGATACCTGAGAGAGTGAGAGGGGGTTAGGAGAGAGAGACTTGAGAGAGAGAGAGAGAGTAGAGGGTAGAGGGTTTAAGGGTTAAGGGTTGAGGGGGGAGAGATAAGAGTGATTGTGTGAGAGACTTGGGAGAGAGAGAGGGAAAGAGATAATATTTAAATATTTTATATATTAGTAATATATGTATATATTTAAATATTTATACATTAACTAAAATATTTAAATAATATTTAAATATTATACATAATAATATAATATATTATATACTAAATAAATAATTCGGTAAGAGATTATCATAAATTATATATTATATATTACATTATAAACTATATCGTATATTATATTAAATTATAAAATTTATTGCATTTTTTAAATCATATATTATAAATTATATAACATTTTTTAAACTCATATATAAAAAATATCAGATATCCGATTGTCTGACACAAAATTTAATGCCTAGGGATTAGCCTCAGACTTGCTTTGGAATATGGTTTGAACCTACCAATCCTAAGAAGTCAACACAAAAAATGTGTTTAAGAACTTACCTTGCTTTTCCAGACTTCGCCCATGTGGCTGACGACTTTGTTTTTACCCAAAATTGATGAACTGAAAAGGGTTTGAAAAGGAGCTTCTCAGCTTTCCACCAATATAAATTTTACTTTACTTTGAATCCACTAAATAATTATTATTCATTTTCTATTAGAATTACGACTAAAGTCTTGATTGATAGGCTGATTGAAAAACATATATAGCTTTCAAACGGTATCACATTTTTTGAATCCGAAACATGTGTCACATTCTATGCTTCACATACTATAGGATTTAAAAAAATGAATTTCATGAAGTTTTGACCAAGTTAAGGTGGTCAGACATACAAGTTTTATATTTTTTTAAAGTTGTAATAAAAAATTCATAATTAATTATTTACTTGGAAAAAAATTACAAAAAAATATGCATCACATCCAGACATGAGTTCTCTACTTATATCTAAAATATTATAAAAAAATATTATCATTTTATTATGGTTAGGGTGGTTAGACAGACACCTAATTTTTGTTTTTTCCCTGAAATTTAAGTACTAGTGCATTGCAATTTCAATTTTTCACCAAATAGATTTTTTTTTAAAAATAAACCTAGTAGTTTAGAAACTACATTCAATTCTCCATAGATTCTTTTCTTACATATTTTTGAAATAATATAAATAACTTATTCAAATTTTTACATCAAGTTGACTAACTCTATTTTTTTTGAATTTTCATTGCCACTTAATAAACCATTTTTTCCATGATGATCCTGCACATACCCAAGCTTGCATTGAAAGATGTGCAAACCTGATAGTTAGCATGGCCAAAAATATGTGAATTTTTTTTACCCTTTCAAAAAATCATGTCCTTGACAAGAAATGGTTGTCCAACCCTTTGGGTTGGATGCCCAAGGAAAAATGAAAACCTTAGGCTCAGTATTTCCCAATGCAACTAATTTGGTGCATACCAAATTTGGAGAACACCAAATTTGGTGCTTTCCAAATGAAATGCAACATTTTGGGAGTGCAAAATTTGGCGCTCTCCAAATTTGGTGCTCCGCGAATGGTGATGTATTGGCAAAACACCCACTTTGTTTCTTTTTATTTGTCTCTCACTATCCCCACTTTGATAAGGCTTAAATTTTATGATTTTTGATCGATGATGGATGGTCAAGGTTTTACCTTTTAGTCCCTCTTTGTCTTCCTCCCTCTTAACCAATAATTACCCTATTCTCTCTTAACCCTCTCTAGGTATCTCCCATCGTCTATACCTTTCCTTCCCTCATTAACCCAATCTCCATCCTTTCCTCCCTACCTCTCTCTTCTTCTATCTCCCTTTGTTACTATTTCTCACCCATTTCTGCCTTTTCTCTTGATTGCTACATCTCCCTCCCAACCTCTCTCTCTCACCCCATATCTAAGTCTCTCCCTCCTCTATCTCTCACCTCTTTCTTCTCTCTCTCCCCATCTCCAAGTCTCTCCAACCTTGTCTCATTACCCAGCTCTCTCCCCCCACTATCTCTCACCTCATTCTTCTTTCTCTCCTCTTCCCTCTCCCTCCCCTTTCTAGGTCATCACCTCTTTATCTCCTCCTCCCTATTACTCTCATTCACTCCATGCGTAACTCTCCCTCCATTGCTTTTTACTCATCTACCGACCCTTTCACTCTCCCATCTCTCTAGGTCTTTCCCAATATCTTTCCCTATCTCCCTCTCTATGATTCCTTATGTCCTTACCCCCATCTATATCCTTGCCTCCTTACCTCTCTCTTCTTCTCTCTCCCTCTATTATTATTTCTTTCCCATCTATCTCCTTTCTCTTGAACACCACCTCTTCCTCCCACCTTCTCTCTCTCCCTATCTCCATGACTCTCCATCATTCCCTCTTTACCTATCTACCTCTCCCTCCTTGTCTCATTACTCACCCCTCTCCCACCCTCTCTACCTTGCCTTCCATCCATAGGGTTTAAGGGTTGATGGTTGAGGGACTAGGGTTGAGGTTTTAATGTATAGGGTAGAGGGATGAGGGTTGATAGTTGAGGGATTAGGGTTTAAGGGTTGAGGGATTAGGTCTTAAGGGTTGAGGGTTTAAGGGTTGAGGGTTTAAGGGTTGAGATTTTAGGGATTGGGGTTTAAGGTATAGGGTTGAGGGATTAGGGTTGAGGTTTGAGGGTTTTAGGGCTAAGGGTTGAGGGTTGAGGGAGTAAGGTTTAAGGGTTGAGGGTTAAGGGATTATATTTTAAGGGTTGTAGGATTATGGTTTAAGGTATAGGATTGAGGGATTTGGTTTGAGGTTTGAGGTTTGAGGGTTGAGGGTTTAAGGGTTTAGGGTTTAAGGGTTAAGGATTGAGTGTTGAGGGTTTAAGGGTTAAGGGTTTAAGGATTGAGGGTTAAGGGAATAGGGTTTAAGGGTTGAGGGTTAAGGGATTAGGGTTTAAGGCATAGGCTTGAGCGATTAGGGTTGAGAATTGAGGGTTGAGGGTAAAGGTTGAGGGTTTAAGAGTTTAGGTTTTAAGGTTTGAGGCTTGAGAGATTAGGGTTTAAGGGTTGAGTCTTGGGGGTTTAATGTATAGGGTTGAGGCTTGATGGATAAGGTTTGAGGGTTTAATTTATAGGGTAGAGGGTTTAGGGTTGATGCTTAAGGGTTTGAGGATTGAGGTTTGAGGTTTGAGGGATTAGGGCTGAGTATTGAGGGATGAGGGTTTGAGGGTAAAGGGATTAGGGATTGGGTTTTAATGGTTCAGGGATTAGGGTCTAAGGTATAGGGTTGAGGGATTAGGGTTGATGGTTGATGGTTGAAGTGTGAGGGTTCAAGGTTTGAGGGTTGCGGTTTGAGGGTTGAGGGTTGAGGGATTAAGGGTTGAGGGTTTTATGGTTGAGGGATGAGGGATGAGGGATGAGGGATGAGGGATGAGGGATGAGGGATGAGGGATGAGGGTTGAAGGGTTGAGGTTTGAGGGATAAGGGTTTAAGGGTTGAGGTTTTAAAGGTTAAAGGTTGAGGGATTAGGATTTAAGGGTTGAGGGTTGAGCATTGAGGGTCAATATTTTAAGAGTTGAGGGTTGAGAAACTAAAGGTATATGGTTTAATGGTTGAGGGTTGAAGGATGATGGTTTAAGGGTTGAGGATTGAGGGATTAGGGTTTAAGGGTTGAGGGTTGAATTTTGAGGGTTGAAGTTTGATGGTTATAGGATTGAGGGATTAATGTTTAAGGGTTTATGGATTAAGGGTTGAGGGATTAGGGTTTAAGGGTTAAGGGTTGAGGGTTGAGGGTTGAGGGTTGAGGGATTAGGGTCTAAGATATAGAGTTGAGGTATTAGGGTCTAAGGTATAGATTTGATGGATTAGGGTTGATGCTTGATGATTGAGGGTTCAAGATTTTAAGTGTATATGGGTTGAGGGTTTAGGGATTAGGGTTGAGGGTATAGGTATAAGGATTAGGGTTTAAGGGTTTAGGGTTGAGATATTAGGGTTTAAGGGTTGAGGGTTGAAGGATGAGGGTTTTAGGGTTGAGGGTTGAGGATTGAGACATTATGGTTTACGGGTTTAGGGTTTAAGGGTTAAGGGTTGAGGATTGAGGGATTAGGTTTTAAGGGTTGAGGGTTGAAGTTTGAGGGTTATATGATTGAGGGATTATGGTTTAAGGGTTGAGGGTTGAAGTTTGGCAATTATAGGATTGAGGTATTAGGGTTTAAGGGTTGAGGGTTGAGCTTAAAGGGTTTTGATGGTTAAAGTTTGATGGTTGAAGGTTAAGGGTTATAAGGTAGAAATTAAGGTTTAAGGGTTTAAGGGTTGAGGGTTGAGGGATCTCTCCCCTTCCCTCTCTACTCTCTTTATCCCGCCTCTCTCTCCCTCTCTCTCCACCCTCTCCCTTCACCTATTTCTCTCTCACTCTCTCCTCCCCTCTCTCTACCCACCTCTCTCCTATTTATCTCAACACATGCTCACACTCTCTCTCTCTCTCCCTCCTTCCCTATCTTCTCCCCTCTCTCTATCTCACCTATCTCTCCCTACCTCCTCTCTATCTCACCTCTCTACTCTCCCTCTCTACCTATCCCCTCTATCTCCTCTCCCTCTCTTCCTATCGTCTCTTTCTCCTCTCCCTCTCTCTTCACCCCTCTTTCTATCTTTTTTTATCTCTCTATGTCACCTCTCTATCCCTCCCTACCTCTCAATACCTCTCTCCTTCCCTCTCTACTTCTCTCTATCTTGCCTCTCCATCTCTCTACCTACCTCTCTACTTATATCTCCTCTCTCCCTCTCTGTACCTACCTCTCTATCTCGCCTATACCTCTCCCTCCCTCCCATTTCTTTCTCTCACCCTCTCGTCCCTCTCTCACCCTCCCTCCTCTCTCTCTCTCTCTTTGTATCTTTATTTATTTCTCTCTAGTGTGATAGAAAAAGTGGAAGAATGTGGGGATTTAAAAAAAGAGGGAAGGAGGGAGGGAGAGGTAGAGAAGGAGAGTGAGAGATAAAGAGGAGAGAGAGGGAGAGATAGTGAAAGAGAAAGAGGGAGAGATATTGAAAGAGAAAGAGGGGGAGCGAGAGTTGAAATAGAGAGAGTAGAGAGGGAAGGAGAGAGAGAAAGAGGGGAGATGGAGGGAGAAATGAGAGAGAAGTTATAGAGAGATAAGTAGAGAGAGGAGGAAGGTGGAGATATTGAGAGAGGGAAGGAGGGAGGGAGGGAGAGAGAAAGAGGTATAAAGGGAAGGAGAGATGGAGGGAGAGGTAGGTATGAAAAGAGAGGTGAGAGAGAGTAATAGAGAGATAGAGGTAGGTAGAGAGGGAGGGGGAGATATAGAGTTTAGAGAGGGAAGGAGAGAGAGAAAGAGGGGAGAGGGAGTGAGAATTCAAAGAGAAATGATAGAGAGAGGAGGAAGGTCGAGAGATTGAGAGAGGGAAGGAAGGAGGGAGAGAGAAAGAGGTATAAAGGGATAGGTAGGTAGAGATAAGTAGAGAGGGAAGTGTTGTGCCCTTTTGCACACATGCCCCATTTGGAATAGGGACCCTCTTTTCCCTATCTTTTTTGCTTTTTTGGTCCCTTTCATTTCACCTCGTTTTGCATCCCCCTTTTTTTGTGTGCCATGGAGTCGAGTGGTGGCACATTCCCCAATGTCATATTTTAAGTTTCAGGCTTTCTAGGTTTTCCTTGTCAAAATTTTGGCATCTGTGGCAATTTTTGGGTTTCCCTTTCCGGGTTTCCCCTTCCGGATTTCCCTTGCCGGGTTTCCCCTCTCGGTTTCCCCTATCGAGTTTCCCCTATCGGACTTCCTCTGCCGGATTGCCTCTGCCAAGTTTCCTTGGCTGGGTTTCCCCTCAGGCTTTGCTGTTTCCAATGGCTGTTCCGGGACGGCTTCTTGGACCCCGGATCCCGGACCTCGTGTTGCCTCTACATTTTCCAGAGTTCACCAACCAAACCTACAACCATACGAAGTCATTAATGCTGCATTAATGGCCACCTTTTGCTATAAAAATGATTTTGTCAGCTTTCATTATCCAAGCTTCAAGTGATAGATAAGATTGAAGAGCTCCCAACGAATTTGGCTTTTGTCCTGTCAATTTTTGAGGTGTTTTCCCGACGACGTCCCTGCATCCGACAGCCTATTCTTCAGATTTTTGAGGTAGGGTTTTTGTTCATGCACCCTAGTTTGTCTTTTGTGGTTTTTGGGATTTTCTTGAGGTTAAATTGTAAAATGAGACCTGAACTAGCTAGATTTCCCCCCTGCGCTCAAAACCCATATCTTGGAATCTAAAATCAACCCTTTAAATGCCTAGAAAAGCGATCCAGAACCTTCCTGCATCGTGGCTATTCTTCGGAATGGCGTCGGCGTCTTCCGGGCCCGAGTCTTCCTATGGCCGTCCGTACCGTCGTCTTCCAAATTTTCAACCTTTTTTCTTCCTTTCGGGTTCCTCCCTCCGGAATTCCCTTCTCGGGATTCCTTTGTGCCCTCGCCATTCCTAACGGCACCGTCCGAGCGTCTTCCCGACCCTCGATTTCCTTTTACCACCAAACTTCATGATTTTCTTCGAATCCCTTCCCGGGATTCCTTCCTCAGAATTCCTCTCCCAGATGTCCACTCCCGGGATTCCCTTCTTGGAATTCCTTCCTCATCTTGCCGTTTCAAACAGCATCCATCTTGCGGCTTCCCAGATCCCGAACCCCGGTCCGCTGTCCACTGGAACCCTTAGGCTTTGGTCTTTTTCTCCAATCTGCCTCCGGATTCTAGGCGTCGGAATTCCTCTTCCGGAGTTCCTGTCCTAGAATTCCTCTTCCAGAATTCCTTTCCCACCATGTCATTCTAAACGCTGGGCATGGAGCGTCTTCCCGACCTCTAGGTCCCAGTGTCCTGTTTGTCGTCCGTTTCTCTCGAACCATTTGGTTGCTTCTGGATTTCCTCTGTTAGATTTCCTCTTTCGGGTTTCCCCTCCCGAGTTTTCCCCTGCGTTTCGCTGTTCCACACGACCATCCACCTTGTGGCTTCCTAGCTACGCAATCCAAGACCCAGATTCCGTCGCCCAAAATTTCGTCTCCTCTGGGCCTTTTCAAATGGCTTCCCTGTAGATGATCCCCGAACCTCCGAATGGGGCATCAAATGACCTCCAAATCCAAAACGGATTTTGACCCACTTGCCAAAATTTGGTCTTCTTCCATTTTCAACTTCAAATTTTCAAATCCCACTTTGGGAAGTGCATATGGCAATTCCATTCTCATTTTTCCCTTTCAAGCGGCATTCTGCCAAGGGACTTCCAGCCCAGGAACTCCGGATTGTTTGCACTGCCCTCTAATGATGAAATACCTTACCTCTAAGATTGTTAAAATATTAATTATGATTGCCAAACTAATCTTGACATGCAGGTATTCGACGTTAGCCAATTTTGTCAAGTTCGTTGTTACTAATTCTCATATGTTGTGCAGGATTTATGGAATCCGACCCAGAGACTTATGGTGCTTCCAAAAAAGGAAAAGGAACAGCCAAGCCACCAAGGGGCAAGGAAGACAAGGAACTGATGAAGTACAAGTTCCAAGGGGTCCCTATCCAGTCTAGGGTCACTACCCTTTGGAGGGATGTTTCAGATACCAACATCAGACAGGTCGATGTTGATGAATTTACACAAAGGGTTAGAATGAACCCGACAACTGTGAATGCCAAGTTAATAAAAAGTAGTGGATTGGCTAAAGCTGCGGGTTTCCCACTGGCCCTGGTGGCCCCAGAATTGGTGATGGTGTGTGTTGAGGCATACCAATTTGACACCAAAACAATTATGGATCATGAGGGGAATATCCTTGCAGATATGTCTCCATCAGGCATTACAAACACCTTCCACATTCCAACCTTCGAGAGCATGGAGGTCCCCACCTTGGAGGACTATCCAGAGGTATGGGAACAGGACCTATTGGATTGTAAAAGGCTCATCAACCAATGCTGGTTGAAGGAAAAATAGGCTAGTGCTGGGAAGCTTCCTCAGGAACTCTATCGCAGTGACTTCCATGAGGACTACCATGATCTGGTAATGCTACTCAGCCGAGTCAGGGGCCTTCCTAGCATGGTTTTCTTTCAAGAATGGATGTTCTATTTCATAGAACACATCCTCCAAGGTAAGGGTACTGCCTTCTATTGGGGCGAAATCATCACCGACTATTTCTACGAGTAGTTTACCACCATGAAGAAGACTAACAAGTTCTTCATGACATCATACTTAGTGTACTCCCTTGCCAATCAGTGACACTATCAAGGTTTGACAGTAATGCCAAGTGATCCATCAGGATCGGAGCTCAACCGTATAACAAGTACCCTCGATTGCAATTTAGAAACTTCAAAACGAACTACTGTAGGGTGAATGATGCGTTCATTGCCCATGTAATCTAGTCAGTGGGAGGAGATTTTCATAGGAGGACGCCCCACAGTGCCAAGGTTCTCCTCAAACAATATGCTTTTTGGTACATCCAGTTCCCAAGGTTCACATACATCTATGTCGAAGGCTTCTCAGATAAACCAAACAAGCTGCCCCAGTACCCAAATGACTGGATTGTTCTCTTAGAGCTGACTCGGCAACTGCGACACATTCACAGTGTCTTGAGTGAGAAGCATCTGGCATGCCCCATCTACCCCATGAACCTTGGATAGGGGATGTATAAGGTCCACACTTCCGAGTGTGTGGGATATTCAGAAAGGGAGTTGGCAGAATATAATTTTGAACAATATACAGCAAGGCCTTGGATGGATCCCTATGGCCATGTCAGGAAGGCACTGGGGCGCGGATATTCCCACCTCCACAACATTGAGGACTTCTGGGCCAACTGTAGGGATGATCTTAAGGTATGGTTGCGATATTATATGTACTTGACCGTCATCCATGCATGAAGGGTGAACTTATGCCCAATCCCTGATCAACTGGAGGATGATGAAGAAGCAATTATGGATCCGGTTTATGATATAGTTTGCAACCTACCATTGCTCGCTATCAACTGGGATACGCTGGAGCTTAATGATATTGGTGTGCTCACCAGGTCCGTTGAAGCCCGAACGAGGGCATGGATCGACGAAAAGATGGCCCAATTAAAACAACAAGGGGTCATCCTAACATACACCGGGCTTGCAAGTGAGTACGTGAGGGAGCCAAGTGGCTCCAAAGGTGGGGAAGCTGCCGCTACAACCAAGGAAACATCTAAAGCCCCACCACCTCTAAAGACCAAGAAAAGAAAGGAGGCTAGCCAACAGCTGCCCAAACCAAAGGTCTACGCTCATAAGTCTTCTAAGCCAGAGCCTTCTAAGAAGAAAAGAAAAACAACAGGAGGTACGAAGATAACGGTGATGCTAAAGGGTTCGCCCCTCGTGATTGTGAGCAAAAGATCTAGCTCATTTGGATCTCCACCCATTATAATCACCGCCACCACCCCGCTTGCTTCAATTCCAACTTCCGCTTCCTCCCCGCCTGCGGTGGATATCTCCATCCACCTTGCTCAGTCTCCTCCAGTATCGTAGGTCATTCCTGTGGATTCATCATCCGCCGCCACCTCACCTATGACCTCTCCCTCCGTGTCTCCTTCCCTTCCTTTCGTTTCCACTACCACAGCACCAACCCTAGGCCTTCCAGAATCTTTTGTAAAGTATATGCAGAATGTGCCTTCTGAGCTTTCGGGAATGCTCACCAATCTGATAGTCTAGGCTACGATAGCTCAGGCTATGGCCTCCACCCCAATGACATGCCCCTCTACCGAATCACCAAAGATGAGGGTGACCATGCAGATATCAAATGAGTGTCAATGACAGCAGCTTGAGGCTGAGAAGATACCAGAAGATGAAGAGTTTGAATATCATGAACACCCCTTGTTCGAGCATCAAAAAATTGATAAGGTAGCCTATGAATCTTCAAGTGAGGGCAATGAGTCCAGTTCAGGCAGTGAGGACTGTAATGCTAAACTGATCAAAGAGTCAAATGATCCTAGGCTCAATGAGGAATGGGGTAAATAGCTTAAGGAAATCGAGGACAAGGAGGCCAAGGATCGACTTGCATAGGAAGAGGAGACTGTTGCTCTAGAAACGGAAGGTAACAGGTCTCCCATCGAGGAACATGGCCGGACCCCAGAGCATCATGAGGAAACTTTCCTCTAGGAGAGCAAGCAAACAGAAAGCCCCGAGAAGCATCAAGATACTCTGCACATGGAGGAGGATGCTAAGAAAGTAGATTCACCCAAGCAGCAGCTACAAACTGAGACCCCCACCGGGCATGAAACATTTGAACACATTTTTGATGAAGGAAAAGAGGATGCAGGAACAAGTGAGAAAGCGCTCATCATCAAAGATATTGAGCTCGAGAAGGAGGACAGCAGGACTCAGAATGAAGTACCAGACAAGGAACCTCAAACACTTGATTGGTTGCAAAGGCAGCTCAAACAAAAGACTCCTGCAACAAACGATCCCAAGGCAAGGCTGGAGGCCATCATGGCCAGAGCACGAATAGGCACCAAAAAAGAGAAGAAGCCAAAGATCAGATCAGGATAACCATGGACGCCTCGGGATCAAGGGTCGTGCAATTAGCAATGCCAATGGTTGGGGAACAAAGTATCACTTACAACATCTCCACCATCGATTTGGGGGTAGCCACGAGGGAGTAGAAGGTTGAGCATCTCCAGGAGTCGGTCGCCACTGTAGTGCACCTTATCCAGCAGGATAAGATCTCCAAGGAAGAATTAAAGGAGCAGGTGGCCAACTTAACCACATATATTCAACAGTGGTCATCTCTAGATAATCATCCCATGATATCATCGGCCCCACCTCAGCTACTATCCAGGGAGCAAATTGATAAACTAGAAAAGTGGTGGAACCTGGGTAGAACTACAAAAAATTGGTTCCGGCAGGTTTTGGACCTAGGAAGCATAGGTATCAACATGGTTGTCTGAGCAGTGAATACATTCTTAGAGGTCTAGAAAACTCTAGAGGAAATGAGGCAAATTTTTGAGAGGTTCCCCATGAAATACAGTGCAGCCTACCCAAAGATTGAGGCTATTCTCGCTTTCCCGAGTGATATCTGGGAGAGAGACCTTGCCTTCAAAGACGATGACCACTGGCTAGTGGATACTTGGAAGAGAGACTATGACCATAGAAAGAGGTGGTTGGAGCAGGTTTTGGAGCGGATAGCGCTCGATATTGAATGGGCAAGGGAATCCAGAGAGGAGTGTACGCAGTACCTCAAACTGATGACGAGGTATGAAGTGCCCACAGTCGAGATCAAGTCCGAGAACATCAAGCCCCACTTCTTCAAGGCTATGGAAGATGGGATGTCTACCGAAATCACCACTAATTTCATGTGCTTCGCAGCCTGAGCCTTTGCACAGTCAAAAGCCTACCAAGAAAATGATGTCAAATATGAGGCAGATTGGAAGAAGCTTGGCAACAATTCCTAGGAGTGAAGTTATCAGATCTTGAAGGCTGATATCTTGGAGGTAGAAAAGTTCCAATCTCTGATCTTGAATTTCATGGAGTATGCTGCATTGAAGAAGCAAGAGGGCAACCCAGTCATCGACGAACAGTTCCTTGAAGAATAGCTACAACAAAGGGAAAATCACTAAAACACAAATTTGCTACAGTGTTGTCACTAGATGACGAGATAGGGAAGAGACAAGAAAGTATTTTATAAATGTGATATATTGAGGGGTAGGTGAAACCCTAATGTAAAATGAATCTTGGCCACATAATGGAATCAAATCTTGGCCACTCATTTTGTTTTGTGAAAACTAGGGCTCTCCTCCTCTCATTCTAAGAGAGTTGAGTTGTTGTAAAGGCATGCTGAAGAAATTATAAATAGCAAATACAATCAATTTTGGTGTATTTTTTGGGTTTCTCAATATGTTTTATGATTCCTCTCCCTTTTAGTTATAGCTTTGCTTTAAGTTATTTTGTTGTTCTAGCACCTTTAGTTTCAACTTGGTAGATTTATTATGTTATTTCTAGTTTTGGAGATAGTTGTTGTGTGTATGCTTTCCTTGTCCATACTTTTGGTCATTTGCTGAAGGTAGATGACTGTGCAAAGTTAGTCTAGACTTTGATTCCATTGCTTCTCATTAAACTTCATCTTTTATTCATGTTTCCATAGTGAGTGAATGATGAACATCTGCAATCCCTAGAAGATAGCACTGATTTCATGATATTGTGAGAGTTCTGGTTAAGTGAAATCCCGTTTAAGGAAACTGTCCACAGCAGGAACCTCCATGATCACTGTTAATTGGTAGTTGCAAGTCTGGGAAACATCTTTCTTCCTCACCTTTTCTTTTTTCCTTTTTTTTAGAATCAACTTGTGCTGAGGTTCGTTGCACATTATAAAGCCAAATCCAATGAAATAATGGAGTCTCAGACTGCTGTTTGAACTTGCAGCAAAGCATATCAGTTCCAGACCTATAGAACTCCATTTATTGACTCAATTCCCCTACAGCTTCAACCACGTAAGGCCACCTTGTGATTCTAGAAAATCACACAAACAATTGAAATATTCCAAGCACTGTCAAGACCTGACATCCGAGAGACCTTGGGATAGTGTTCTGCAATTTGATTGTGGAAGATTGTCTTTCAAGAGAGGTAATGCACCTACATATTACCTGTGTTGTAAAGTGCATAAAAACACCATCAACAGGAAGGAGATATGGAGGGAGAGGTAGGTATGGAGAGAGAGGTGAGAGAGAGAAACAAAGAGATAGAGGTCTAGGTAGAGAGAGGTGAAATAGAGATAGTAGAGAGGGAAGGAGAAAGAGAGAAGTGAGAGATAGGTGATAGAGAGAGATGTAGAGAGAGAAGGATGAAGGTTGAGAGATTGAGAGAGGGAAGGGGGGAGGGAGGAAGGGAGAAAGAGGTATAAAGGGATAGGTAGGTAGAGATAAGAAGAGAGGGAAGGAGAGATGGAAGGAGAGGTAGGTATGGAGAGAGAGGTGAGAGAGAGCAATAGAGAGATAGGGATAGGTAGAGGGAGGGGGGATATAGAGAGTAGAGAGGGAAGGAGAGAGATAAATAGGGGAGAGTGAGGGAGAAGTGAGAGAGAGGTGATAGAGAGGGAAGTAGAGATTGAGAGAGGGAAGGAGGGAGGGAGGGAGAGAGAAAGAGGTATAAAGGGATAGGTATGTAGAGATTAGAGAGGGAAGGAGAGATGGAGGGAGAGGTAGGTATGGAGAGAGAGGTGAGACAGAGCAACAAAGATATAGAGGTAGGTAGAGATGGAGGGGGAGATAGAGAGATTAGAGAGGGGAGGAGAGAGAAATATGGGAGAGGGAGGGAGAAGTGAGAGAGAAGTAGAGAGAGAAGGAGTAAGGTGGAGATATTGAGAGAGGAAAGGAGGGAGGGAGGGAGAGAGAGAAATAGGTAGAAAGGGATAGGTAGGTATAGATAAGTAGACAGGGAAGGAGAGATGGAGGGAGAGGTAGTTATTGAGAGAGAGGTGAGAGAGAGAAACAAAGAGATAGAGGTAGGAAAAGAGAGGGAGAGAGGAGATAAATATAGTTGGAGATGGAAGAAGATGTAGAGAGAGGAGAGATAGAGAGAAGTAGAGAGGGGATGGAGGAGATAGATGTGAGAGAGAGAGAGAGAAAGAGAAGGAGAGAGTGAGAGAGAAAAATAGGGGAGAGAGGAAGGGTGGAGAGAGAGAACGATAGTAGATATGGAAGGGGGAGAGAGATATATATAGTAAAGAGGGAAGGAGAGAGGAAGAGAGAAAGAGGGGGGAGGTAGAGAGGTGGAGAGATAGTGGTAGGGAGTGGAGGGATATATGGGTAGAGACGGAAAGAGAGTGGGAGGGAGGGAGAGTGAGATGGAGAGAGAGTGTTGAGATAGAGATAAGTAGAGAGGTAAGGAGAGAATGAGTGAGAGATGGAGGTTGGAGGGAGGGATAGGTATAAATGGATAGGTGAGATAGAGAGAGGGAAGGAGGGAAAGTGGTAATATAGAGAGGATAAAGTGAGAGGAAGGGAGAAATAATTTTGAGATAGAGAGGAGAGTGGTAGAGAGAAAGAGTGGGAAGAGAGGGAGAGAGTGAGAGAGGTAGGTAGAGGGAGGGAGAGGAGAGATATAGAGTATAGAGGGAAAGAGGTAGGGAGGGAGATATAGATGAGATAGAGAGGGATGAAGAGAGAGTGATGAAGGGAGAGGTAGGTATCGAGAGGGAGATGGGAGATATATATAAGTAGAGAGGGAAGGAGTGAGAGAGAGGAGAGATAGAGAGTAGAGAGGGGATGGAGGGAGGGATAGGTAGGGAGGGAGATAGATGTGTGTGTGAGAGAGAGAGGGAGAGAGAATGGTGAGATACAAAAAAGAACAATTGAGAGAGAAAGAGGGGGAGGGAAGGAGGGATGAAAGGGACAAATATTGAGAGGAGAGATAGAAATGAGAGGGAGAGAGAGGAGAGATAAAGAGAAGTAGAGAGGGAAGGATTGAGGGAGGGAGAGTTATAGAGTGAGATAGAGGTGTGTGTGTTTGTGAGATAGAGAGGAGAGTGTGAGAGAGAGGGATGGAAAGAATTTTGAGCTAGAGGGGAGAGAGTGAGAGAGAAAGAGGTGGAAGAGAAGGAGAGAGAGAGAGGTATGTAGAGGGGCTAGAGGAGAGATAGAGATTAGGGAGGGAAAGAGGTAAGGAGGGAGACATAGGTGAGAGACAGAGTGATGGACAAAGATTTAGGTAAAGAGAGGTAGAGGGGAGATACAGATAATTAGAGAGGGAAGGAGACGTAGAGAGAGGGTAGAGATAGAGAGAAGTAGAGAAGGGAGGGAGTGAGGGAGAAGTAGGGAGGAGATAGAGGTGATTGTGTGAGAGAAAGAGAGAGAGTGAGAGAAAGAGAGAAAAGGAGAGGAAAGGAGGGGAGAGAGGAATGGAGGGAGAGAGAGGAGGGATTGAGAATAAGAGATAAAGAGGGGGGAAAGAGAGAGGTAGGGAGTGGAGGGAGAGGTATGTAGAGAGAGGGAAGGAGAGAGGGAGGGATAGGAGGGAGAGAAGGAGGGAGGGAGAGAGAGAGATGGGGAGAGAGAGTGGTGAGATCAAGTAGAGAAGTAAGGAGAGAATGAGAGAGAGAGAGAGAGAGGTTAGAGGGATGGAGAAGTAGAAAGGGATAGGAGAGATAGAGGGAAGGAGGGAAAGTGGTAGAGAGAGAATGGTGAGATAGAGAGGAGAGAGTGAGAGGTAGGGATAAAGAGAATGGTGAGATAGAGAGGAGAGAGTAAGAGAGAAATAGGAGGGAGGGAGAGACAAAGAGAGAGATGTGGGTAGAGGAAGGGATAGGAGAGATAGACAGTAGAAAGGGAAATAGGTAGGGAAGGAGATAGGTGAGATAGAGAGGAATGGAGAGAGAGTGACAAAGGGAGAGGTAGGTATAGAGAGGGAGAGAGGAGATAAATATAAGTAGAGAGGAAAGGAGAGAGAGAGAGAGTATAGATATTAGAGAAGTTAGGGATGGAGGGAGGGAGAGGTAGGGAGGGATATAGAGGTTTGTGTGTGTGTGATTGAGAGAGAGAGAGTGGTGAGATACAAAAAAAACAAATTGAGAGAAAGAGGGGGAGGGAGGGAGGGAAAAAATGGATAGAAACTAAGAGGAGAGATAGAAATAAGGGGAGGGAGGGTGATGTATAGAGAGGGAGGGAGAGGATAGATAAAGAGAAGTAGAGAGGGAAGGAGGGAGGGAGGGATAGTTAGGGAGGGATATAGAGGTGTGTGAGAGATAGTGATAGATAGAGCAGTGAGATAGAGAGGAGAGAGTGAGAGAGAAATAGGGGGAAGAGAGGGAGATAGAGTGAGAGAGAGGAGGTAGGTAGAGAGAGGGAGAGGAGAGATAAAGAGTAGATAGAGATACATAGGTGAGATACAAAATGATGGAGGGAGAGGTAGGTAAAGAGAGGGAGAGGGGAGATAAAGATAAGTAGAGATGGAAGGAGATGTAGAGAGAGAGAGAAGAGATAGAGAGAAGTAGGGAGGAGAGGGAGGGAATGAGAGGTAGGGAAGAGATAGAGGGGTGAGAGAGAGAGAGAGGGGGGAGAGAGGGATGAAGGGAGAGAGAGGGAGGGAGAGGAGAGATAGAGAGTAGAGAGGGAAGGAGAGAGTGAGAGAGAAAGATGATACAACCTGCTAAATATTAAAATTTGATCCCCTAATTACTAGAATTTGACAAAGTCTAAAAAATTATAAGATCTTCCTAAAAAAAGAATTTGCATTATAACTCCAAGAGATCTGAAACCACTCTCAAACACCTAAAACTATATACATGAAATATAGCTTAAAGTATAAGAAAGTAAATGTCCATATGTTACAAATGTAAACTTATTTCATGTATATAGTCTCCTTGGTATATAAAGAGAAAAATAAAGTTCACAAAAATGTATTGAAAAATTCATGCTTCACATTTGGTGAGTGCCAAATTTGGTGCTCACCAAATTTGGCACTTCCCAAATGAAGGTTCCAAAATTATTTAAATTTTAAAATACTTAGCCTTAAGCTCAATCATTTGAGCCATTTGATGAGCACAAAATTTGGCACTCGTCAAATGGTCAATTTGGGTTAAAAATTAAAAGTGGCAACTTTTTTGTGTCATACATTGGTGCACATACCCCCAATTATGCTCTTAATTTTCCCATTTTTTAGTCACTTTTAGGAAATCAAAATAAAATTGAGAATTAACCTTTAATATTTATTTAATGATGGAAAAATTCCCAACATAGGTCTAGACTAGGGTGTCATCACCCTTTTCTAGACTACTTTGGCCCAATTTAAAATATGGTATTGTCAATATTTTAACATTTATAATTTAAATTCATTTTTCGGATATTGAAAATTAATTTTGTGGGAAAATGTATTAATGAATATAAATAAAATTATTTTTCACCATTTGAAAACCTAGGAAATTTGAATATCAATTGAGCATCCTACAAAAAATTCAAGAGAAAAATAAGAAAAATTTACAACACTTATTATCAGTTAAGATTCATGTTTGCAATACATCAAGTTTATGTGTTTTTTTGCATGTTTTATGTTCATTTTTTTTGTGAGTACTAACACTTGAAAGACCTTGAATCAAGCAATCAATTCTCCTTGCATGAGATGAGTACAATGACTTCAATCCATCAAGGAAATCATATATGAGTGGTAAGTTGTAACACTTGTCATTTCTCACTTTTTTTTTAATCTATTTTTCCTTTGCTCAACTAAGGGTAAGCACTCTTTACATTATCATAGCAATTATGGGGGTGGAAACACAAAAATAGGGTTTGACTTAGGAATACCTCTATATGACACAACCCTTTCTCCCCTATATTGTGTGTAGGTGGTAGATTTGAAGTGGATTTGGGATAATATTGAAGACCTAATTGCAAGATCAAGCATTTAAGCCTCCTACTTTAACAAATTAGGTTAAGTAGAATTAATCATCAATAGGAAAAGTTTTGAAGCTCAGTCCAAGAAGGAATAACCTATACATTGTGACCATTTTATATTTGTTCATTGATTCTTGAGATCTATATTCTCTAGAATAGGGTGCCACCACCCCCATACAAGAAATTTGAGCCCTAATTTACATGCTAGGTTCCTATGTGTCTATACTCTACTATTATATTATCCATTTCTATCTTTACATCAATTTATTGTAGCTTCATAGTTTACCTAGACATACATTTTCATAATCAAATCAAGTTAACTCCTAATAAATCAACCCAAAAGAAGAACCAAAACCCTGATCCACTATTTTGGCTCTTCCATTGAGGTTAGTATCCAAGTGGGTGTATGTGATCAATTTTGGTTCTCTCTAAATATAATATAGGAGAAAATGTGATTTAGACCTTAGATCCCCTTTTCCCACATCACATTTTGGTGAACCTCATGTTTGTTACATTTGAAAAGCTTTTGAAATCTTAAGTATGGCATTTTAAAATCTAAGTGTAATTATATTAGGTTTTTTTTATTTGTCAAAAAAAATCATGCATATTTTAGAGAAAAGCATTTAAAAAGTAAAGATTTGCATAGTGTTTTTCATTTCAAAAGATAAAAAAGTGTTACTTTTCAACATTTTAAATTCTAAAAATTGTCTTTTGAACATATTAAATTAATTTAAAATCATAAAGATTCATGCATGATTGTGTTTCACATAGACAAATTAAGGTTTTGTGCATTTTCATATTTTTCTGTTACCTGACCTAAACCTCTACAATTTTAGATCCTTAGACACTACAGGATTTCCATATTTTGAAATTAGTCAAAAATTGCATCTCTAGTCTAGGGCACCATTTCCCTTGTCCAACTAATTTGTGGCTAAATTTTAATCACATTTCTAACTTTGTGATTTCTATGTAGATTTGTGTTTTATTTCTAAAATTTATTTTAGTTTTTGTCACTATCATCTATTTTTCGTAATTATATGAGTACTCAATATTTTCAAATCTTACAATAATTTATAAGCCTCATGACTTGGTGTCCCATATCTAATACCCCTATGAAATTTAGTTGTGGACTTATGGCTTCCTGTGTTGCAAAACCACATATAGTGTTGAGCTTAGGTCTTATAACCCTTTCACTCAAGGAGTTGCATCTACTTAGTATATATTTGATTATGTTCCTAATCTTACATTACTTATGTCTTCTTAATTACCTAACATTTATGTGGAATTGAAGGCTATTTCCCATATCCTTGAATATAAACTTAAAAAACCAGATAAAGATCTAAAAGGTCATCAACAATACTTTAGTATTAAGTCTTTGGTTAGAGAAACAATTCCTCTTGTGGATAACCTTAGAAAGCTAATCAATGATTCACAAGGGATAGAAGTGTTGCAAGGTGTGCACCCTTGGTATCCTTGTGCAACATAGTGCTTGAGTTCATAACATGGCTTAATCACCTCCCATGGATTCATTAACTCTAGTGGTTGTATCAAGCATTAATAGGTCAATCTTTTGGTGCAATGGCAACCATATATGCAACAATTGGTATTAGAGACTGGGTCACAGGTTTGAACCACTTACTTGCATTGGAGGGATTGTTTCAAGGTGTGTGCCCTTGGTCTCTATTGATGCCAAAAATTGACAAGCAACAACCTTATGGGAAACTCAGTTAAAGGGGGGACCTATTGCGCTAAATTGAGTAACCTCGAGGTTTTTAAAGAAGTTGGATTCTTCTTTAATTTTGGGTTTGGAATGGGAAAAGGAAATAGGTATATAAAATAAAGATCTGACTAAGGTGATGCACCAAACTATAGGTGTATTCAGGCATGGGAAACCTTCCTTTCAGACATGGTTTAAATGTCGTTCAACAATTTTCTATGTCCTAGAATAATAGAAATCACAGATGAAAAACATGAATAGTTTACAGATTAACATAAAATATCTCCCATACATATTCACTAAAAAGAAGAGTCCAAGACATGGTCTGAATCAACAAAATATATTGAAATCATAGAAGTTATGCAAATAAACTACTCAGTACAATAATGGCACAGTATAATGTCTTATCAAATAGCTAAGAAATAGAAAGGCTAAACAATGGCACAGTCTGTGAGTTTTATACAACAATATAAAATAATATAAAATGCTTCGTGTCTTTCACTATTTTTTCTATAAGTTGTGAACTCATTTTCAAAAGGAAGAAGTGATATATATATAGATAAAAATCCCACTACCCGGCAGGTCAGTAATAGAAAAGATTCCTTCATCATGAACAATAATTTCTAGAGCAATGATTTCCCTTGGTCATTGTAACAAAAAATGATTTGAGCCATGAACGTGGTCGCTTTTGAAATAGATGCATCCCCTTTGAATGATGGCAGTGGTCCCAAAAAAACCTTGCCCAGACATGTGTCATTCACCCACAAAGGTAGTTAGAACATGTGGCAATCTGGTGTGGTACATTTCTTTCTCTTTCCCTCATCTCAATGAAATCTTCACGAAGGAGACACATGGTGGTAGGTCAAAGCCTGTTTGGATTCCTCCCTCCTTATGGTGAAAATATGTGCAAGGAAGACATGTGGAGGAGTCTTCATTAATAGCGTTGACTATGGGGTCCTCCCAAAAGTGAACATGGATAGCTGCTACATGGCACACAAATAGGGCCTGGTTGAAAAGTGAAGGCAAGAAGCCTTGAAGTTATTGTGGTGTTGACACGTGGATGCATAGTGGGAGCCCTTAGAAGAGAGAATGAATAAATTTCTACGAAGAGCTCCTAGCGGGCACATGGCAGTAGTGGATGAAGTACCTTAAAAAGGGGCCCGATGATGTTCAAATAGATGGGGCACAAGCTAGTACTTAGCAAAAATAAAAACCACTCAGAGGGAGCTTGAGGAATTTTATGTCCATAGCCCCCTTTTGTGTTGGAAAAACAAGGATAAACAATTGAGAGCAGGGGTGAATCAGTTGTTACAAAAATTAAAACTTATTTAACATTATCAACCTTTAATCTTAAATCTGATAATTAATAGTGAAAGCATGAATCAACAACACATCAAAAACAAACATAACACCAATATTTTTGTGTGGAAAACCTGTTAGGGGAAAACCATGGTGGAGGTTAATCCACAATTATACACTGTTAAAAGTATAAGAGAAAATGAATAATGAAAGTACATGCATTCAGGCACACTGCCTAGACCTCAGTACTCAAAAGGGAAGTCTCACTTCCTTACATAAAACAATAAGATTAAATCCATCTAATGAGTTTGAATTGAGAAATTAGCTTCTTCAAAAGCCTGATGACAATTTCGGTTAGGCACAAAAATATTTTTTCACACTTCACTCAAACTTCTTCACACTCTTCTCTATAATCAAATGATCTAATCTTTATTTGTACAGATCTCATACACACTTCACATACACATAACTCAAATGAAGAAAACAATCTCTCTTATATATCCGCTTCATGAAATTACATCAACAACTCTGTCGGCCAAAAATAAAGAATAGATGAATACAAACTGTCAGCCCAAATCTTGAACAAATCTCAATGTGTACCAACCAAATTCAGTCACAACATAATGAATACCTAAAAAAACATCCTCAAACACACTAAGAATTCCAAAATTAATTCACAAGGATCCACAACACGCTACAACAATCATGTTGGCCAAGAACATGAAAACTTGAACACAAAAAGGAAAAATCATCGATCACGAACACACTGATCAATGCATACATACCACAATGATAGAGCATGATCTAGAAACATCAACGAACATTGCAAGAATGTATGCAACAACTCAATTTATAGAACCACTTTCTCTTCTTCTAGAAACACTTGCTATAGTGACAGAATAATTGTAGGAACTCAAAAACTCATAACTTGCTCCAATCTTGATGCAAACCTCTAAAACTTATGAAGAATATACTAGATAGGCTCAGTAACAAACCCTTTAATGTGTGACTTTTGAATACCAACTTACAAAACTTTCCACGACTTTGATCTTCAAAACTTCACAGACTACTTGCAACATATTTATTGTAATTTTTTCAATATCCTCGACATATACAGCCTTGAAGGAACCAATGCTAATAGTGTTGACATCAATGACAACCACATATCAACAACACAACCACAAAATCCAATAATATCCCCCTTTTTCATTGATGGAAACACATGATGTGAAAAATATACCATCAACACAACTAACTCTTCTCCAACAGTCTCCTTCTTCTCATACTATTCTTATCCCCCTTACATTACTCTTCTGCCCTTTTTGTTCCACTCTTCTCCCTAAGGTTTTTCACATTATTCTTCTCCCACTTTGACATCAATGGAAAAGGTATACAAGCTCTAAACCACACATATGAATCATTTGACTACTCCCCCTTAGTAGAAGCCACCAAAACATCAATCTAAAACAAGATCTGACTGTAAGTGCACAGATTGATGCAAAGACTTGCATATTAATTCAGATTAGGAGGGGAAATCACCCCTAACTTCCCTCTGAGATACTCAAAATTATTCTTAGGAAATGGTTTAGTAAAGATGTCTGCAATTTATTCCTTAGTAGGCGCATACTCCAGTCTAACTTCTTTATCACTCACTTTGTCTCTCAGAAAGTGATATTTGATAGATATATGTTTTGTCTTTGAATGCAACACCATATTCTCATAAATGTTTATGGAGCTTGATTTGTCATAAAATATAGCAATAGTCTCATCATACTCAATTCTGATATCTCTTAGCATCTGCTTCATCCATATTACTTCAGTACAGTTGTTTGCAGCAACAATATATTCTACCTCAATAGTAGATAAGGAAATAGAATTCTAATTTTTACTTAGCCAAGACACAAAATTCTTCCCCAAGAAGAATGAACCACCACTACTACTTTTCCTATCAACCACATCTCTTTCCCAATCTGTATTTTTAAAGGCATTTAAAGTAAGATCATCATCTTTTGATACCACAAGCCAAAGTCAACTGTTCCTTTCAAGTATCTAAAAATTCTCTTTACAGCAGTCACATGTGATTCCTTTGGATCAACTTGATATCTAGCAACCATGCATACAACATTCATGATGTTAGGTCTAGTTTGAGTCAAATAGAGAAATCCACCAATCATTGATCTATACCTTTTTTAATTAGCCTTAGGAGAATCATCATTTTGTGTTAACTTGCATCTTATTACCATGGGTGTACCTATAGGTTTTGTGTCTTCCATTCAAAAAAAAATTAGTAGCTCTCTTACATACTTGGATTGAGATATAAATATTCCATCATCTAATTAAGTAATTTGCAATTGTTAAAATAATTTCAACTCTTCTATCATTGACATCTCAAATCACTTTTCATTTCATCAACAAACTTCATGAATAAGTCTTCATCACCTTTAAAAATAATTTCATCAACAAAGACTTCAATAATCAACTCTTTCTCCTGATCCATCTTGAAATATAGATTACTGTCAACAGTACCTTTATTGAATCCAAGCTTCAACAAGCATTTATCCAGTCTAGCATACCAAGCTCTAGGGGCTTTCTTGAGTCCATACAGTTCTTTCTTCAATCAGCAAACCATGTCTTCTTTATCAGTCAATTGAAATCCATCAGGTTGCTCAACATATACTTCTTCTTCTAATTCACCATTTAGAAATGTGGACTTTACATCCATTTGATAGACTTTGTAGTTCTTTAAAGTAGCATAAGAAAGAAATAATCATACAACTTCAATTCTAGCAACAAGTGAAAAGGTTTCTTCATAATCAATACCTTCCATTTGTGAGTACGCTTTACATACTAGTCTTACTTTATTCCTGATCACTTCACCTTGTTCATTTAGCTTATTTCAAAATACCCATTTGGTTCCAATCACATTCTTATCCTAAGGTCTGGGAAAAAAAATCCATGTATCATTTTTCTCTATCTACATCAGTTCTTCCTTCATTTATTCCATCCAATATTAATCTTTACATGCTTCATTGACATCACTAGGCTCAGTCTTAGAAATTAGGAAATATTCTTCTGCAATTCTTTTTCTAGTATGCACACCTTTGTTCTTGTCTCCTATAATCTAATTTTTAGAATGATTTAGCTTTACATACCTAGGAACTTTGGGATTCTCTTGAACTTCTAGTTCTTTTGTTCTTTCTTCTGCACTTCCACTAGCTTCTCCTTCTTGATTCTCTTAATTCACTGAAACAATTTGAACTTGATTCTATGTCTAAGTACTCTTTCCTTTATCAGTACTATCATGTTGTTCATCTGAATCATATCCATAGTATTTGGATGATCTGTCAGTATCCTCATCAATTCTGACATTTTCACTTTCAATCATTTTCTTCAATCTTTTATTGTAGCACCTTTAGGCTTTGCTCTTAGTAGAGTAACCCAGAAAGATTCCTTCATCACTCCTAGCATCAAACTTTCCTATATCTTCATCTCTTTTGATATAACATCTACTTCCAAATATTTTAAAATATTTAATAGTAGGCTTATAACCAAACCACAACTCAAAAGGAGTCTTACCAGAATTACCATTGACATTTACCCAGTTGATAGTATACACAACAGTTCTTACAACTTTTCTCCAATAGATATGAGTTACATTACCTTCCAACATCATAGTTCTGGTAGCATCTAGGATTGTTTTGTTCTTTCTCTCTACAACTTTGTTTTGTTGAGGAGTCCAAGGAGTAGATAACTATCTTTTGATTCCATGCTCTTCACAAAATGAATTGAACTCCCGGGAAGCGAATTCACCACCTTTGTTTGATCTTAAGCATTTAATCTTCAACCCTATCTCGTTCTCTACCTTAGCTTTGAAACATATGAACTTTTCTAATCCCTCTTGTTTTTCTCTCAAGAAAGCAACCCATATCATCCTATAGGTAATCATCAATGAGAAACATAAAGTACCTTTCTCCTTGTAGATTTCTAATTCTGGAGGGACCACATAGACTAGTATGTACCAATTCTAGTACTCCATTAAAATGATGTTGTTTTCTCCGAAAAGAGATTCTAGTCTTCTTTCCCATTTGACATTCCTTGCATATAATGTTAGTAGGCTTCACTAACTTAGGTAGATCTTTGACTGCTTGCGTGGAGACTAATTTGACAATGTTATCAAAATTCACATGACACAGCCTCCTATGCCATAACCAGCTTACATCAACTTGAGCAATTAAACAACTTTCACTAGCAGCACCCAGGTGAAAAATGTTACCTCTTGTCTTTGTACCTAAAGCAATTACATTTCTAGAGCTTCCCAATATCCTACATTTTCCATCTTTGAACTGAAGATTGTATCCATTGTCAACAATCTATCCAACACTCAACAAATTATGCTTCAATCCTTCAACATATTGGAAATCATCAGTATTATATTTACCACCAAGAGAAATAGTGAATCTTCCACAAATCACACTAGCATTGTTATCTCCAAATCTTACAACACCACCATCATATTTTCCAAGATTACAAACTTGCTTTTGTCACCAGTCATATGATGTGTTAGAAACCAAAATTTCCTTCAAAAAAATATAAGTTCTTTGCTCTTTTAAGCCTATTATTTCACTATATTTTAATGGAAATTTCATTTTACCACCATTTAAAAAAGCCAAACTTGACCTATATGTTTCATTGTGGTCATACTAATTTCCTTTCATAGTCTTACCACTTTACCACTGCCTCCCACACTGGGCTCACGGTATGGTGATGATGGATAACAGGCTGGCATGAAGTTTTACCACCACACTACACACGGTCAATTCATTGATCGTGGTATCGCGGTGGCGGTGAGATAACCGGTAAGAAATGAGGCGATGAGAGAAGGTGATGGTGGAGAGTGACTACTGTGGCCATTTGGGATGGATACCGTGGTGACCACGGTGATGGTGAGTTAGCAACGAAGATGACGGTTAGCAGCTACCGCGATACCATGTGTAACAAAGACATAGACCATGGTGATTGTAGTGAATGGTGAGACAACCAGTGAAAAATCAGTGAAAGGTTACCGCTTAACCACAGGGGGTTCTAAACAGACCATGGTAAGGCGGTTAAAGGTGGCTATGATGGTACTGTTGGTGGTCAGGCCAATGACTGTTGTAGTGCGGTGAGCAGTCAGGGGAGTGATCAAAGTCAAAGACCCATGACACCATGGGGAGTTAAAGGGTGAACCACAATGAGGCAGTAAAAGTAATAAAGTATATATGGATTAAAGTGTAAAGTGTCGGTATGACATATGAAGAAGAATTAAAGGAAGACTATAATGTAGAAAATATTTAATTTTCTGATAAGGCAACCCAATTAAATATTTTAATTTCTATCTATTAATGAATTTCAAATGGATGTAACAGGAAAAGTGAAAGGTTGTGACTCTTCAGATATGATGTATAAATATTTTGAAAATTCAGAAAAGAGGGGAGATAGTTAGAGTAGGAGATAGATTTTTCAAAAAGGGAATGGAAATAATGTACAGACCTTCCTGAAACAGGTCAATGGAGATAATAAATGTTTTTTAATGATTTTCTTTCTGTGTTCAGTTGTTGTAATGAAATAATTTACAATTTTTATCTGGTTGTCTCCAACTTGAGGTATTTTATCATTCACATCCATATATCAAGTATATTTCTTAATTGTCAAAATATATTCCATTTTGTGTGATTTTTATTTGCTGGTTTCTGCAAGTCAGAATTAAATTCCTTCAAGTAAGTTACTGATTTTAAGATTTATTTTGGATGGTTAAAGTAGAACCAGATAGAGAAACATTCCAGCACAGTTTATGCAAGCCATAAATTGATGAAGTTTTGTGTTAGTCGTATAGTTTCATTTTTCAAAGTGCCTAGCAACTTGAATTAAGCCAGATAAGGAAACACACATAATTTTTCATATTTGACTCCATTTCCCATGTGGATAGAAGGCACTAATCTTCCACAACCCAAAAATTTAATTCCATATCAAACAACTTATTAAAATCCTTTCTTTTGTGCAGTAGGAGTAGGAGTAGTTGTAGTGATTTTCATCTATTCACTTCCATTTTCCATTGTGGATAGATTGCTCAAACAAGAAACACATTTCAATCTGCATCATTCACATAGGTGCACCTGCCTAGGTCTAACATAACCTAAAGAATAAAAGGTACATTTGCATCAATTGGCCTTATACGTTGGCCAAAAGCATTGTGAGAGCTTGGCAACCTCTTGTGGTTTAAACCTGCATTTTTTTGACCCAATATGATGTGATAATCCACTGTTAATTACCCACTCATCCTTCCAATCAATTCTAGTTGCAAGAGCTTTCTTAATATTCTGATTACTAGCAGATTCAGTGGACACCTGACCATTTTCCTTGATAGCAATTGATAACCATCCATCTTCATTTCCATTTTCTTTATCAGATTCATCGTCAGTAACACCTTCAGCATAATAACATTTCTTTAGAAATCTAGACTTGTCAGGTTTGTACTTACAGACTCTTTCAAGACACCTTGATGTAAAATGACCTATTTTACTACAAGAGAAACATTTAATAGGAAACTTTCCTTTATACTTACCTTGTCCTCTAGCTTCTCTTTTCACAATCAATGCTTTCAGCTCTTCTAGGTCTCTTTCTTCATCCTCAATTTGTTTCATCTCATCTTCATACTTGAATGTCTTTCTAGAAATTTCTCATAGATCATATCTATGTTAGCTTCTTTTGGATACATTAGCTTTGAATGTAGATTTTATCTTAGGAGTAGATTCACCAAATTCACTCAACTCAAAGGCAACAAGCTTACCAATCAACATGTCTCTTGTCACATTTGTTACTATCCTGAGCTCTTCAATAGCATGAGCTTTCATTTTGTAAGAGGTAGGCACTGATCTAAGCATTTTAGCCACAATCTCATCTTCTTCCAAAATTCCATTGACACATTTAATACCCATCACAAGTTCATTTACCTTTTGCATGAAAGAAATGATGTTTTCATCTTCACTCATCTTCATTTTTTCCCACTTTCCTTTCATAATTTGTAGCTTAGCAACTTTTACTTGTACATCTCCTTCATACAATGTTTCCAACTTCTTCCAAATCTCATGTGTTGTCTTCAGACCTGTCACATTTTTCATCTCTGAATCTGTCAAAGCACTCAGTAATGCTTCTATAGCCTTGATAGTAGTTTCAACTTCTTTGATCTCATCAGGAGTAGAGGAACCATTCTGAGTAATATTATATTTGTTCTTTGTAATTTTTTAGAAAGGTTCACCAATGTACTTCAAATGACACTCCATTCTAACCTTCCACAGAGATTGATTTGTACCATCGAATCTGGGACTATCCTTCTTGTATGATGCCATCTTGGATCACCTCAATCTTTTAAACTTGCTCAAAGGAACCTGCTCTGATACCAATTGTTGGCAAAACAAGGATAGACAACTAAGAGGGGGTGGTGAATCAGTTGTTACAAAAATTAAAACTTATTTAACCTTATCAACCTTTAATCTTAGATCTGATAATTAATAGTGAAATCATAAATCAACAACACATCAGAAACACACATAACACCAATATTTTTGCATGGAAACCTTGTTAGGGGAAAAACCACAGTGGATGTTAATCCATAATTATACCCTATTAAAAGTATAAGATAAAATGAATAAGGAATGAACATGCATTCAGGCACACTACCTAGATCTCACTACTCAAAAGGGAAGGCTCACTACCTTACATAAAACAATAAGATTAAATCCAAGGTGATCCCACAATAGTGGTTTACAATGTTTGGCCAAACTAGACACTGAAATTATTATTTTTAAATAAATCTTCACACTTGGGCACCTATAGCGGCTAAGCCATGAGGAATTTGAAGATGATGCAAACTAGAGTCTCATCACATTTTGTCTGAAGATTCTAAAAATATGTTTCTCAAAAAATTTGGAATCAGATTTCACTTCTTTTTCCATCTCCCACGAAAACTGGTTTTTTTCATAAAACAACATTTTTAAAAAGTGACGCACACCGTATAACGCATAATTTTTTTTCCATGAAGGATAAAATTATATTTCTTTTGAGTTTAGATTTGTAACTCCAATATCTAGTGCTTCCACTTGGTTAGATAGTGTTTTATTGACTATTTTTTCTTTAATCAAGTTTCGAAGTCAAACCAATTACAATCCAGACATAGCGCAACTGTATAACACGCAACTATTTTTGTATATATTGAAAATCAATTTTATTTTTTTTGTTGGATCAATGACTTCAATATCCGGTGCACTCATATTTTTCAAAACAAAAATTGATAATTTGCTATTTTTCCACATGTGCACAACAAAGACCTTCATTTTCGATGAAAAACCTATGTTTAATAAAACTAAAAAACAAATACATAATTAAACCAAAACATATTAAAATTATATTTGTTGGATAGAGCATTCCGAGGACTACCATAATCATTTCAAATAAATTTTAAATAAATTCATTTGATCCCCCAAAAGGTAAATCAAAAGTGATTTTTTATCAGCATTTTGATAGGTGTAAAGGAGACTCATTTATAGGTATGGTTTAAAACTAGTGAGGTTCTATCCAAGGGGGTTTGATCTAAGGTGGTTTGATCAAACCATCTTCAATTGGAATCCTTAAAATGGAAATTTTTAAGGCTTAAATCATTATATTTTCTAAAAATATGTTATTTCAGCAAAAATCACTTCCTCTCAAAAATTGTAAACCAACTTTGTGGGATCACCCTCCATCTGATGAGGTTGAAATGAGAAATTAGCTTCTTCAAAAGCCTAATGACAGTTTCGGTTAGGCACAAAATTACTTCTTCACACTTCGCTCAAACTTCTTCACACTTTGCTCTGGAATCGAATGATTTGATCTTTATTCACACATATCTCACACACACTTCACATACACATACCTCAAATGAAGAAAAAAATCACTCTTATATATCCGCTTAATGAAATTACATCAACAACTCTGTCGGCCAAAAATAAAGAATAGATGAATATAAACTATCAGCCCAAATCTTGAACAAATCTCAATGCGTACCAACCACTGTTGGTCACTGCATAATGAAGACCTAAAACAACATCCTCAAACACACTAAGCATTCAAAAATTAATTCACAAGGATCCGCAACATGCTACAACCATCATGTTGGACAAGAACATGAAAATTGAACACACAAAGGAAAATTTTTGATCACGAACAAATTGATCATTACAGATGTACCACAATGATAGAGAATAATCTAGAAACATCAAAAAACATCTCAAGAACGTATGCAACAACTCAATTTACCATAATCGCATTCTCTTCTTCCAAAAACACCAGCTATAGTGACAGAATAACTATAGGAACTCAAAAACTCATAGCTTGCTCCAATATTGATGTACACCTCTGAAACTTTTGGAGAATATATTAGATAGGCTCAGCCAAAAACCCTTTAATGTGCGAATTCTAAATACCAACTTACAAAAATTTCCACCACTCTGATCTTCACAGCTTCATAGACTTCCTGCAACATATTTATTGTAATTTTATCAATATCCTCAACATAGATAGCCTTGAAGGCACCAATGCTAATAGTTTTGACATCAATGACAACCACATATCAGCAACACAACCACAACATCCAACATTGTGTTGTACAACATAGCACTCGAGCTCATGACATGGTTTAACTGCCTCTCATGGATTCATTAACTATGGTGGTTGTATTAAGCATTAATAGGTCTATCTTTTGATGCAAAGACAACCATTTGTGCAACAAAAAGTGTTGCATAACTTAGCTCATATAGTGGATGCAAGCATTCCTACATCTATTTATTCTCAAGCATTTACTAATTCTTAAAATAAACTAGGAAAATAAGTTTCCTCTCCTACAATCATGCCTTATATTCTTACTTTTACCCCTTTAGTCGTCACATCCACCACACAATATAGTAGTGTTCTAAAATCTAGTTTACGATTTTCTTGTGGGAATCCTTATAGGCTTGTATCTTCACCTACAATACCTCCATGATATTTACCTCTTATAAACATGCAAGATGATAACCCACAAATCATTAATAATAGTCTACCTGTATTCATCACATTCTTAAAAAATGTCATCAAATGATCTTGTGAGAAACCAAACATTACAAAACATGTCATGATTACAACAAATAAATTCAAACATTAACCAAATTCAATCCAATACTAACCCTCCAACATACCTTACATTTATTTCATTTTCATTTTCTATCCTAGAGACACTTATACTATAAAACATTGAGATACCTTGCTTTGAGAAGTACGTTGGCAAAGGAGATCCCAATAATCATGTATTGAATTTCACCACTCTATTTAATGGTTTCCTTTTTGAAGATGCTCTATTAGCTAAAAAAATTCCATAATCATTGAAGGACATGGCCTTAGGTTGGTTTTATTCATTATCTAATAACTCAATTAAGTCATGGAATTTTTTAATGAATTATTTTAATATTCTCAAGAAAACATTGGACCTCATGTTACATTAACAAATTTATTCCATTATAAATAAGGACCTAAAGAGAATGTGTCTGATTTCATAAGACAATACCATGCCCTTTATTCATAAATCTCATATTTTCTCCCAAATATCGATATACAAAGAGTTTTAATTGGAAATTTGCAACCTAACATCAGAGATAAGATCTTATTGATGAAGTATCCCTCATTTATATATTTATGTATGGCCCTTCATGATTATTAGATATCGGTTAGCTAATATTAAGGTACACCTTCATCAAATCCTAATGTTCAATCCAAAGTTGTACCTCAAAATAACTATCAACTATTTAAGAAAAAATATAAAAACTTTATAAAGATAAGTAATCCATAATCATTCAATAAAACCCAAACAGAAGTTCTCGATGCATCTATAATAGTATATCAATTTAGGCCAAGAGATAGGAAAATTTCACAATTTCCCAATTCTCTCCATGTTATTATGTTACAACTACTAAATAAGAATATGATTAAACTTCTTCCAATTGGACCTATTGACACAACCAAGTAGTTACCACCAAAATTTAATGTAAAATCATTTTGTCAATATCATCATAAACTTGGACGACATAAAAATATGTATGTTCCTTAAGCACCAAGTGCAAGACCTTGTCGATTATAATATCATCCATTTGGTTGGTGTAAATAACAAAGGGAATAAATTGGTTTCACCACCTAATAAGAATTTCCAAATATTTACAAACCCATTATGAATTCATTCAACTAATTTTATCCAACAAAGTGATAATGAAGAAGATAGTCTATCCAATGTTATCAATAGGATTGGGACTTCACCTCTTAAGGGTAAAACTAATATATTTCCTAATATTTATTTCATCCATATTTATGCTTCTATAGTTGCACCTGATGGTCCTCTTTACATCACCTATAGAATTAATGATAAACCCACAAGGGTAATACTCATTGATCTTGTGTGTGTAGTGAACGTGATCACCAAATAATTCTTGTATATGCATGAACTTTAAGTAAAGATGATTGTGAACAATTAGAAGCATTATTAAAGGCTCATGATGGTTCTCTTCACCTACAATTGGTTCTACAACTCTCTCATTAAAACTTGGACCTAAAAATTGGATGTTTTATTTACCATAGCCCTGATGTCAAAGCAGTTTCTTGTAAAGTTAGGTCATCCATGGATAAGCTCCATGAATTTGGTCTCATTGGTTATTCATAAATTTCTATAATTCCCATTTGAAGGACAAATACATACCATAAACCATAGTATATTTAAGCCTTTATCTAATCATAGAAATTTTTCTCTTGATTATTTTTCACTTCAATCAGCTAAGCCCATCCAACCATGTGAATATTATTTATTTGTGTCATATCAAAATTTTAAAGCTAAGCGTATATCCTAATTATCCATAAATAACATTCTTACTAAGGCTTCTTATTCTCTAGTGGCTACAATAGGTGTTCCTCCTACTTCACAGCCAGTGAACAAACCTTGTCCCAAATAGGGTATTCTTTCTCAAACTTCTAGAATATATGCTATGGTTCCCCCTTCTCCACCCTATAAAGGAACATGATACAAATATTTTGTGAAGCCTTTGAGGTTTAAATTTGTGCCTCCTAAGGAAAATTATGTTTTCATGCAAAAACCTTAAAAAACCAATAGTTTATCAATCTTTAACAGTTCTTTCAATTCTTTTTATAAAGGAAGAAAAAGGACCAATATTGGGAAATTTCTCAATTAATCCTTCACAAGATAAATCTAATACAAGACAAAATCAAAGTGAAAAAGAATAAAAATGATAATTTCAAGCTATGGCTCATCAATTTTTTGAATATCATAAACCCTTACCTAATGATTATCCAACTGTAATAAATTCCAATGAAATACCTCCCACTCATCCATATTTTTCATTTCTTAACACCACTCCACAACCCTCACTGAATCATGAATCTAAACCTTATTTATCCCAACAAAAAAAAGAACCAAAAACTCACTAACTTTAAAAATATGGATGTTAGTGCTCAGAATCATGCTTAGAGAACTAATATGTAGCCTATTATGATACATTATGATAGAAAGTCAAGAGTTAAGACAAAAGAACAACAAGAAGATCACAATGAATTATCTCTTATAAATTTATAAAATTAATGGATCTAGTTGTGAATGACCATGATGATCCTCCTAATGCATGTGATCCACCATGTGTTGAACTCAATAATTCTCCTTGTACCACACTTTTATAGTTCCTTTAACCTATTTCCCATCTTCTATTTATGACGAGAAAGAATTGGATGCAGATAATTTACTATAGATCAACTCACATGTGTAGTATGATTTCAAATCTTTGTGTTTTTTATTGCATGTAATGTGGTCTCCTTGTAATGTGCTTCGTAGTGTGTCTTGGTTTTTTTAAGTTTTCTTTGGATGACACTTATTGTTCTTGTTGACTCAAGGATACAAAGAAAGAAAATCTATCTTGACATTCATCTATTGGTATCTTCATTTGTCTTTATGTTGTGAACATATTTTCTTTGTTCCTTTTGGGAATGATGCAAAGTGTTGAGACATTTAGGTCCCTTCCATGTTGAACCAAAATCTCTTATGTTGTCTTAATGTGTCATTCCTTCCTTGCATTCATAGTTTCACAAGTATTTGGGGAAGGGTCTCAATTTTGAGCATGATCATATTATACATTATCTCTCTTCTATATTGACCCTAAATATGTGGATGCCTTATATGTTATTTTTGTCTTGTTAATTATGTGGCTTTGTCTTGGGGGAATCCCCTTGTCATGAGTCATCTTCATTAGGAATATATTATTTTGCATAGGATTTTTCAATAAGCTCCCATGGCCTATCATGTTTCAAATATCATTGTAGTCTACCTTAAAGGTAATTTTTCAATAAGCTCTCATGGCCCCTTTTCATGTTTGTATTTTGTTTTTATTGCATTTTTTATTATGTTTGCATTGTACTTTCATTGTGTTTGCATTATGTTTGTTTTGTGTCTTTATTGTGTATTCTTTGTGTTTTTCATTCTACATTACACCTCATGTGTGTGTTTTCCTTTATCTTCACATTGTTGTTATGTAAGATATTGAGCCTTGGGGCTAGCACATCCCCTAGACTTGGTGTCATCCTGCCTCTCCAATGTTTTGATAAGATAAGCCTTCATGTCTTATCCTTACTTTAGTTTGGGAATGAGCATAAGTTCATACTCACAAAATTGGGGGCTAAATTTAGCATCATAAATTTTCACCCTTGACAATTTCACACTAGGTTTATCTCCCCCTATGTGCTTGGACTTATTTATTCTCTTAATTTTCCTATTTTATTGTTATTTTCAAGAAGTTAGCATAAAATTTGGAATTAACATTTACTATTTATTTAATGACAGAAAAATTCCAATAATAGGTTTGGACTAGGGTGCCACCACATTCATCCAACTTATTTTGGCCTAATTTTAAATATGTTATTGTTGAAATTTCAACATTTACAAATGTAGGGAGCTTCCTTTTGAGAAGTATCTCTCACATGACTGTTTGAAGGTAGTGTTTAATTTTTCTTGCTCTAGAGTGGAGGAAACTATTCACACCATCCTTGGAACAGAGGTCACAAGCCCACGAGCTAGAAGGATCATATTTCCTTCACAGGTGCTTTTTGTTTTCCTGTCTAACATAATGGATTTGCTGCAGTCCTGTAGGGAATTAGTGTGTATTGTTGAACAATTTTTCAAGCCCTATTTTCTTCAGCATAATGCCTTGTTACTTGCAACCCAAAATTATAATGTGTTTGTTGGGGAATGGGATATAGGTGGCTTATTCCTGAGAGAGTTTATATTTCACCATCTAGACTTTGAGGTGATCTATGAGTCTATTAGATTAGCCTTGCAATACAAGAGTGATATCAGACTATTAAATGCTCTAAAGAAGAACTGTAGGTTGGTCTGTATGAACATGGATAGGGAAATTAAGGACAAATATTATGCAATATATTTTCTCAGGGCTCATGATCCCCATTCCTTGATTAATTTTGTTGGCCTAGAAGATCGTGGTTCTTTACCAACTCCAAATGTGGGGCATGTGGAAGGTCTTGAAAATACACCAGCTCCAAACGCGATTCAAGCTAAGTTTCAAGGGCTTTCAACAAAATCAAAGATGGGTTGAATGGAAGCAGAGGCTATTGGACCATATGGTATTGATGGTGGTAGATAATTGGGGTCCTCCAATATTAAATGCTCTAGGTGTAGACCAAGGATACAATGACCATGGGTGGCATGAGCGTTGTGCCCCAGTTGCAGTAAATGTCCTATTTGATGGTCAAGGATCCAGTGTACATGGATGGCCTATTCAGAGAGAGCCAGTTGTAGATGATGCTTTTGTGGGTCATGCAATTGTAGATGATGCTCGTGTGGGTCGTGATAGCCAAGCCGGAGGAAGTTCAAAGGAACAGGGTGAAAATTTAGTTCAGATGGCTTCAATGGAGGAATAGAAAGGGATGGGTCCTATAATTTTTTGTGAATTTAGGTTTCAATCTAGGATTACTGTAACATTGATAATTAGATGGCCAGATTTTTATGTTAATGTTAAGCAGTAATAGGTAAAAATCTTCGACAGTTTTGCATTCCTTGTGCATTGTAATGATAAATCTGATATATCTAGGAAATCATGGACTCATAAGATCCACTTCCTATGTAAAAATTTACTCTTACAATATATATATATATATATATATATATATGGGCTTAATACCTTTACTTTAAAAAAAAAATTAAATTAAATTCATTTGTCAACTTTTAATAATTAATTTTGTAGACTTTTGATAATTAATTTTGTTGTAAAATGAACCAATGTATATAAATACAACTCTTTTTCACCATTTTAAATTCTAGGCAATTTGAACTTCCACTGAGCATCCCAAAAAGTAAAGAGCAGAATAAGAAAAATTTAGAACACTTATTATTAGTCAATACTCATGTTTCCAATGCATCAATTTTATATTTGAGTTTGTTCATGTTTTGTGTTCATTTTTTTTTTAGTACTAACACTTGTAGGACCTTGAATCAAGCAATAAATTCTCCTTGCATCATATGATTACAATGAATTCAGCCCATCAAGGAAAGAAAATATGAGTGATAAGTTGTAGCACTTGTAATTTATCACTTGTTTCATCTATTTTTCGTCTTCTTAACCAAGGGTAAGAACTCTTTACATCATCATAGTCGTTGTGGAGGTAGAAACACAAAAACTATGATGATCTTGTATGCAAGTGGTAGATCTAAAGTGGATTTGGGAGAATATTGAAGACCTAATTGTAATATCAATAATTTAAGCCTCCTACTTCAACAAATTAGGGTAAGTGGAATTAATCATCAACAAACGAAGTTCTAAAGCTAGTCTAGGAAGGAAGAACCAATAGATTGTGACCATCTAAGATGTGTTCATTGATTATTGAGATCTACATTCTTTGGACTAGGGCACCACAACCCCTATCCAAGCAATTTGAACCCAAATTTACATGTCAGGTTCCTCTATCTTTGGACTCTACTCTTTTTTCGTCCATTTCTATCTTTCAGTTTTTCAATTGTTTGTATTTACATTAGTTTGTTGGAGCCTCATAGTTTACCTAGAAATAAATTTTCATAATTAAATTAAGTTAACTCCTAATAATCACCCCAAAAGAAGAACCAAAACCCTGATCCACCATTTTTCCTCTTCCATTGAGGTTAGTAGCCAAGTAGGTGTATGTTATCAATTTTAGTTCTATCTAAATGTAATGTAGAAGAAAGTGTGATTTAGACCTTTAATCCATTTTACCACATCACTATTTATCTATTTATTGCAACCTCTATATCTTTATCTCTCATTTTCCCTTTCTCTATCTCTCTCACTCCCACTCTCCTTTACATCTATATCTATTTATTTCTCTTTATCTATCTCATCATTCTCCCTTTCTCCATTTCTCTCCTTCTCTATCTCTCTCCCTCTATATATCCCTATTACTAGTATGTTACAGGTGTTTTCATTGATGTCAACAAAATAGATATCTTTGATGATGTTGTCTTGGTTGTCAGTAGAGTGGCAGTGTGTGGATGGTTGCATATGCTACAATTAAGGTGTTGGTATAAAATATTATGTATGATGTTGGATGTCATGAGCTGCTATAATATTTTTTCTATATTTCATGGTCTAAGTTAAGTTTCTTGTGCTAGGCTTTTGTGGCATGCACTAGCATGGGAATGCACACGAAGTTAAAATAGGTCCTGCTTATCTTCTGGATTGGACTACATTGAATTTCCCTTTCCTTCAAATGTTTTTGAAGCTAACTCAATATGGTCATTACACATTTCATGTTCATACATTTCAATGTGGTAAAAAAGGAGAAACATTTGTATATTAGCAGAAGGTATAAATGAAAGATCAAGTGTGTGATCTCAAGGTTTTCAAGTTTTTAATGTGTAATTAATGATTTTTTTTTAAAGCAGTGCCCTAAAGGCAGAGGAATGAGTGTAAATTTGTAGAGAAGTATTTTATGTATGCTAGAGGCAGTGAGCCGAAAGAATAAGAGTATAAGTGAAGGGTGGAAGGCAATGAGCTGACCAAAGTATGTAATTGAGTGTTGGAGGTAGTGAGCCAAAGGTAGAAGTGGAGGTATTAGTGTTGGAGGTAGTGAGCCAAAATTAGAGAAGTGTAAGTGGAGTGCTTAAGGAAATGAGCTGGAGGCAACAGTGGTGTTCCAGAGACAGTTATTTGTCTAATTCATTAAAGTATTTTATTTTGAGGTTGTAGCCTCATTCTATAAGTATTCAACAAGGATTTATAAACTTCCTTAGGTTAAAGACCTTAAAACCTTTTGTAACTATTTTTTCATTTTGTGAGGCTATATTTGGACAATAGCTCCAAAAACCTTTCTCACCATGGTTTTCCCCTTGTTGGGTGTTCCACATAAATCTGGTGATGTGATTGTGTGCTCTTATTTTGAATGCTCTATTTGGTTATAGGTTTTTATTGTTAAATTTTTGAATTGAATTCATTGAGGGATATACTAATTCACCCCCCCTCTTAGTATATTTGTGTGTTCCAACATTTAGTATAAAATCTAAGTTCCTTGGTGTAGCCTAACAATTGAAGGTAGATCTTGGTTTAGAAAACATGACTCAAAAGGATTCATCTTCTAAGCCACCATAGTTTGATGAAAATAACTATTCCTTCTAGAGTGTAAGGATGGATACCTATCTCACATTGCTTGGGTATGATTTTTGGAGACTAGCCAAGGATGATTATGTTGAACTTGCTCATCCTATCACTGATCCAGATACAAAAATGGCTCAAGAGAATAATTATAAAGAAAATAATGCTATCTTGATTGGGTTAGAAAATTTTGAATTTGTTAAGGTAGTGCAATGAAAGACTACAAAGGAGATATGGGATCAGCTCAAGAATCTTTGTGAAGTAAAGTTGCAATCCAATAGAAAATTGTTTGAGAATCTAAATATGAAGAGGAGAACATATCCAATTATTTGCTCCAGGTACATGAAGTTGTGAATGGAATGAGAGGTCTTGGAGAAGACATAACTGAATCTATGGTGGTGAAGAAATTTTTGGGGACTCTCCCTCACTGGTTTGACTCAAAAGTTTTTGGAATTGAAGAATCCAATGATTTGACAAATCTTACAATGGAAGATTTGTTTAGATCCCTCACAACCTATGAAATGAGGAATGGAGTTCAAAGTACACAAAAATAAAATTTGCATTCAAAGTTGTGAAGAAAGAAGAAGCATCTAGTTCACACAATGATTCTAAGGAAGAAGAAGAAGAAGAAGATGAAAAATTTGTGAGAAAGCTAAATAATGGATCAAGCAAGCACAAAGGTATTTATTACCATTTAAATGTTTTAATTATGGAGGAATTGTTCATTATGCTTCTAAATGTCCCTTTGGAGAAAATGAAAGTAGCAACAAGGTTTTCAAGAGAAACAATTTCAAGAAGAATCTCCTCTCCAAAGAAGAATATTGCTCCTCAAATGAAGAAGACCATTTGTCTTCATATTTGAATGGAGATGAATCCTTATTTATGGCCACTATTATCTCTAGAAGCTCAAGAAAATATATGGTTGAAGAAGAAGGTGAAATTGATTTTGAAGGTGAACTTGTCTCTGCTCTTGAAGTTTTGGAATGTGTAAGGAAAGATAACGAAAGGTAAAAGTCCCTGATTGAAGCCAAAATAAGTGAATGTAAAAGGATAGAGTAGGAGATCCTTTTACTCAAAAAAGAATTGGAGAAATTCATGTTTAGATGTCAAGAATTTGATATCAAAACTAAGGAAAGATGTCATCATGCAAGAATACCTTCAACAAAGAGGTTCAATTATGCATTTTTTTGTCATTGTTTCATTTATAGTATGGACATAAGGCTATAGAGTGCAAATCTGAAATGAATGCAAGAAATTTTTTAAGTAGAAATTATCTTGCCTCTTTGGTGGATGTCAATGTGACATGTTAGATCTGCAACAATATTGGACATATAGAAAAAATTTGCAAAAGTGATTTTGCAAGATTAGAAATCTAAAAGGCAAATGGTGTTGAGCAAGTCAAGGAAACAAGCAATTAAAATTCAATGGTTGTTCAGAAAAAAAATCATGCTCAATGAAAAAAAAAAATGGGTAATAGGCAGTAGGTATTCAAGTCACATGGCTGGTGACAAAATAAAATTCATCAAGTTGGTTAAATGGAATGGTAGATCAGTAAAGTTTGGAGACAATTTATCAACAAAGATCTATGAAAAAGGCACTATAAGTATTGATAGAAAAGCCAAGACTGGAGATGTTTACTTTGTTGAAGGTAAAAATCACAATCTTCTCAATGTAATTCAGATGTGCAAAAAAGGATACAATCTCTTATTTAATGAGAAAGGATGTGAAATTAGAAAGGCCAAGTCTAGTAGATTGGTGGCAGACTGTTTAAGAACTGAAGGAAACTTATATACCCTTAAGGGTGTAAATGGAATAATTTGTCTTGTAAAATAGACAAATGAATGTTGGTTGTTGCACAAGAGGATGGAACACATCAACTTTTATAACCATGTGAAGATCATCTCCATGCAAGTAGTGAGAAATATGCCTAAGGTTGTCAAACCTACAAGCACCATATGTAGAGAATGTCAGATTGGGAAGCAAAAAAGGATAAGGTTCAAGACCAAGGAGTAATCTACTACAAGGCCATTGGAACTAACTCATACTTATCTACATGGACCATCCAAGACAAAGAGTATTCAAGGTGAAAGGTATTTCATGTTACTTATTGATGATTTCTCTAGAATGACATGGGTCACTTTCTTAAAAGAAAAATTAGAAGCCTTCAATAGATTCAATATTTTCAATTCTATGGTTGAGAATGAAATGAATTCTATAATCAAGTGTTTGAGGTCTGATAGATGTGGTGAGTTCACATCAAGTGAGTTTGAATAATTTTGTGAAGATCATGGTATAAATAGACACTATTATGTTGCTTGAACTCCTCAACAAAATGAATTAATGGAGATAAAGAATATAACTTCTCAAGAAATGACAAGAACAATGTTGAATGAAGCTAAATTGTCTGATGTGTATTGGAAAGAATCAATCCATACTATTGTTTATATCATTAACAAAGGTTAGCTAAGGGTGGATAGCACCAAAAATCCCTATGATATGTGGTATGGGAGATCACTAATTGTCAATTATTTTAATTTATTTTGGAAGAATATGCTTTATTAAAAGAGATGAAGAAGGCTCGGGAAAGTTTGATTCAAGATCAAATGAATGAATCTTTCTTGGGTACTCGACTAGGAGAAAAGTCTATAGATGCTATAATAAAAGGATAAGGAAGGTTGTTGAAATTATAAATGTCAGAGTGGATGAAGAGTCACACCACAACACACATGAGAAAGAGGACTACTGGTCTAATGAATCTACCTACACAGAGGAAGAAGAAAAGAAGTTGAAGGGAAGGACAAAGCACTAGAAAAGATCCCCAAAACTTCTCCCAAGTATACTTAGAAAAATCATTCAGAAGATCAGATTATTGGAGATAAAAATGGAGTTCAAACAAGAAGAAGGTTTTCAAAAACAAATGAACAAGTAAAATTTTCTCTATTGTCAAGAATAGAACCAAAAACTTTTGTTGGTGCTAGAAAATATGATGGATGGATATAAGCAATGGAAGAAGAGCTAAATCATATTGAGAAAATCGGATTTGGGATTTGGTTCCAAGGCTTGCAGACAAGAATGTAGTTGGTACAAAATGGGTATTCAGAAACAAACTCAATGAAGATGGAGAAGTTGTGAGAAATAAATCAAGGTTGGTATGCAAAGGATATTTAGAAGTGGAAGGGATTGACTTTGAGGAGACATTTTCTCTAGTGGCAAGAATGAAGGCTATCAAAATGTTTCTTTCATTTTTTGTTCATAGTAATCTCAAAGTATATCAAATGGATGTGAAATATGCTTTCTTGAATGGTGAACTAGAATAAGTCTACATAGAACAACTTGATGGATTTTAGCTATCAGAAGACTCAAAAGTGGTCTATAGACTCAAAAAGGCATTGTATGGTCTCAAACAAGCCCCTAGGGATTGGTATACAAGGTTGGGAAAGTGCCTATTTCAGAAAGGCTTCAAGAAAGGTACCACACATAGTAATGTGTACATCAAAATAGAGGATGAAAATATTCTAATTGTTGTTGTGTATGTTGATGATATAATATTTGGTGGCAATGATGAAATGTGTAAGAGGTTTTCTAAAGAAATGCAGAAAGAATTTGAAATGTTTATGCTAGGTGAGTTATCATTCTTTCTTAAACTTAAAATTGCACAATTAGATAATGGTATCTTTATCTCTCAAGCTAATTATGTCAAGGAAATGCTAAAGAAGTTTGGTATGGAAGACTGCATACCAATAACTAATCCAATGTTAACATGTTGCCATTTGAGTAAGAATGATGTGTCACCTAAGGCTGATAAGACTTTATATAGGTCTATGATTAGGGACTTATTGTACTTAACTGCATCCAAGCCTGATATTATGCAATTCATTTTCTTGGTTGCAAGGTTTCAAGTTGATCCAAAATAAACTCATGTAAAGACCATCAAGAGGATTTTAAGATATTTGAAGATCACTTAGGACTTTGGATTGTGGTATCAACAGGGTAATGACCTTTCATTGAATGCATATACTGATGTTGATTGGGCTAGTAGTCTTGATGAAAAAACAACTACCAATGTTGGAGCTTTCTTTTTGGGAGAAAAATTGGTCTCTTGGTTTAGTAAGAGGCAGGACTCGGTGTCCTTATCAATAGCAGAAGTAGAGTATATTTCTACAACATTTTCCTACACCCAAGTTTTGTGGATGAAAAAAAAATTGGAGGACACAAAGGTGATGTATGATGAGCCCATTCCAATATGTGTGATAACACAAGCACCATAATTATTTCAAAAAATACAATGATGCATGCTAGAACCAAGCATATATCTATCAAACGTCGGTTCTTAAGAAAGAAAGTTACAGATCAGGAAGTAAGATTGGAATATCTAACCACAAAGAAACAAGTTGCAAACATCTTCACAAAGGCACTTTCAAAGGATACATTTGAGTATCTTAGAAAAAATCTATGGGTTTTTGCCTCTCCTTCTTCTAACTAGATGCATAGTTAGTACATTTGTCCAGTAGGAAAAATTCAAGACACATTTTTATCCCTAGATTGATGAAGGCTGACTCTCAGGGGGAGTAGGTAGAAGAATTTTGATGTTTGTACGAATAGGGGGAGCTTGTATGTTGTTTCAAGCTCTGTTGAAGACCATTAGCCCTTTGTCCTTGATGTCAAAGGGGGAGAAATTACATATCAGGATGGTGTTGTCATCAATGCCAAAAGGGGAGATTGTTGCAAGTATGTTACAGGTGTTGTCATTGATGTCAATAGAATGGAGATTGTTGATGATGGTATCTTGGTTATCAATAAAGTGGAAATGTATGGTGGTTGTATATGATGCAATTAGGGTGTTGGTCAAAAATTATTATGTATTATGTTGGATGTCATGAGTTACTATAATAGTTGTTATATATTTCCTATTACTCATGTATATGTAACTGATGCTTTGAATGTTACATTCACTGCTTGTTGATTTTCTTACATTTAGTGGCTTCAGAATTTTTTCTAAGAAGCTCTAGAGTCTAAATTCCTCCACATTATAAGATAAGTTCATTTGGTTTGGAAGGTAGATAGAGTCAAGTGTGAAGCATGTGTGTTCTAGTTTTCAGAACATAAGTCATCGTAGAAGTTTCCCGAGTAAGCAGAGTGAAATTGTGTTGTTGTAGTCATGGAAGGTTCAGAGAAATGCTCCATATTTCTCCATAGTTGATGTTGTGGTCTTGCAGTTTGGAGGATGATTTTTACATTTCTATCTATTCTCTCTTTTATTTTCAATTGTTGAAGTGCACCGCAAGTCAATTTGTCAAAATTATATCTCAAGACTATGTTTCTTGGGTTTGCGATAGATACTAGTTCTATGCATGTTTTCTTGTGCCATCATAATGTTGCATGAAGGTTTGAAATAAGGGCATGGAAAAATTCTTGAATATAATTTTATGCTTGTGATGTAATACATGTGATGATATCTTGTCTCTATCGTACCGCTTGTGGTCTAGAGTTAATATTTTGAGGGTTGAGTGTTTGTTGGGCCAACTTAGTACTTTAATTTGATTCCACCAAGTTTTTGTAGTGTGTGCCACTATGAGAATGCATGTAGAGTTAAAGTAGGTCTTTCTTATCTCTTAGCTTGGAGTGAATTTAATTTCTCTTTCCCATGGATGTTTTTGGAGCTAACTCAATGTGGTCATTGCATGCTTCATTTTCATACAATTTAGTGTGCTCAACAAGGAGAAACTTTTGGATACTGGTGGGAAGTATAAATGAAAGACAAGTGTTTGATCAAGATGTTCAAGTGTTCATTGTTTGATTAATGATAATTTTTGATTTAGCAGTGCATTAAAGTCAAAGGAATGAGTGAAAATTTGTATAGAAGTATTTGATGTATGCTAGATGCAATGAGAGGAAATCAGAAGAGTATAAGTGAATTGTGGAATGAAATGATCTAACCAAAGTTTTTAATTGAGTGCTAGAGGTAGTGAGCCAAAGGTACAAGTGGAGGTGTGAGTTTTGGAGGTAGTGAGCCAAAAGTAGAGAAGTTTAGGTGAAGTGTTTAAGTAAATGAGCCAGAGGTAGTAGAGGTGTTGTGGAGGTAGTTTCTTATCTAATTCATCAAAGTGTTGCATTCTAAGGTTGTAGCCTCATTCTGTAAGTGTTCACTAGGGAGTTGTAAACTTCCTTAGGTTAAAGACCTTAAAATATATTGTAACTATTGTTTTATTTTGTGACACTAGATTTGGAAAATAGCTCCAAGCAGTATTCTCATTGTGGTTTTTACCTTGTTGGGTTTTCCACATAAATCTTGTGTTGTGATCATGTGCTCCTATTTTGAATGCTCTATCTAGTTACAAGTTTTTATTGTTACAATTTTGAATTGAATTCATTGAGGGATATATGTATTCACCCTTCCCCCTCACAGTATATCTATGTGTTCTAACATATATCCCCCTCTCTTTCTCTATTTCACTCTCTTTCTCTATCTCCCCTTATTTTATCTACCCCTCTTTCTCGCTATACATATATATCCCTCTCTATATCTCTCCCTCTTCTCTATCTCCATATCTCTCCATTTCTTTATCTATACCTTTCCCCCTTTATCTCTCTATCTCTCTCCCTCTCCCTCTCCCTCTCCCTCTCCCTCTCCCTCTTCCTCTCTATCTCTCTATCTCACCCTCTCATAAACTCTATATATCTATCTTTTTAATTCTCTCTCCCTCTCTCTAATTCTATATTTCTTTCCCTATATCTCTATCTTTTTATATCCCTCTCTCTCCCCCTCCATTTATTTTTATTTATTTCACCATTTATTTATGTTTCTCTACCTCTCCATCTCACACATATTTTTTCTCTCTTAATCTCCCTCTCTATCTCTCTATCTCTCCCTCTATCTATCTATATCTCTTTATCTTCCATCTCTCTTTATCTCTCTCCCTCTCTCCCTCTCATCCCTCCCTCCATATCTCCCTTTCTATCTCTACATCTCACTTGCTTCCTCTCTTTATCTCTACCTCTCTCCCTCTTTTTATCTCCAACTATATATCTCTATATCTCCCTCATTCTATCTCTCTAGCATCTTTCTTTCTCTCACTCTCCTTGTATCTATTTTTATCTCATTATCTTTATGTGTCTTCCTCTCCCTCTATATTTTTCTACCTCTCTCACGATCTCTTTATAAGTCTCTTGTAAGGAAGCTAAGGTAGTGGAACAACTTCCTAAACTAACCCTAAGAGGAGAATAATTCAAAACTTTTACAGATATTTAATAATTACAAAAACTTAAAAATAAATATCATGCATACCACCACAATTATTTACATGGGGAAAACCCTTTTAGGAGAAAAACCCCACACTCCAATAGACACCCAATATATTATTTAGAAATAAAAATATTAGAATATATTTGTAGGCTAAGCTTCTCATAGGATTATCACCACCAAAGATCAAGAGACACCACGAGCGCTATCAGACTCGTAGAATACACCCACGTCTACATATATCCCACCTGCTTATAACAAGATTTTTGGAACGTTTTAGAATTAGGATTTTACAAGATCTTTTTTATTTGACGTGTTAATGAAAAAAAATTGATGTGTCAGTGGGAAAAAAACTTGACATGTCAGCGGAAAAAAACCTTGACATGTTAGCGAGAAAAAACCTTGACATGTCAATGAATTTCTTTTCAAGGCATTGCCTAGAACCCCACGTCTTGTTATGAGTATACAATATTGGCATGATCATTCACCACATACCAACATAAATCCTATCAACAATAAACTATATATACTTGCAAGGTTGAGACACATTTTCCAAACATCTCTTCCCCAAGTTTCCTCTCTATATCTCTATATGTCTCCCTCTTTATCTCTTCCTCTTTATCCTTGTATATATCCCATTACTCTCTATATCTCTTCCTCACTATCTTTATCTCTCTCATCCTCTCTATCTCTCTATAACTCTCACTTTCCCATTCTCTATCTCTATCACTCCCTCTCTTTCCTTCTCTACACTTCTCTCACTATGTGTATATATATGTATGTATGTATATATGTATATATCCCCATATCTCCCTCTATATATCTCTCTCCCTCTCTATCTCTCCCTCTCTAACTCTATCTCTCTTTCTTTCTCTATCTCTATATCTCTTTCTATCCCTCTCCCTCTCCCTCTCCCTCTCCCTCCTTCTCTTTCCTTCTCTATCTCAATCTCTCCATATCTCCATCTATATTTAGCTCTACATCCTCTCTCTACCTCTATATATCTTTATCTCAAACTCTCTCACCCTCTAAATCTATATCCATCCTCTTTATATTTTCCTCTATATATATTTTTATCTCTCATCATGTCTCTCTATCTCTCTCCCACTACCTCTCTATATATCTATGTGTACCCCTCTCTAGATCTCTCCCTCTAACATTCAAACAAGAAATATACAAAGACCAATATGCAAGAGTAGATGAAAACAATAAGAATCAAGTTTTCATATAATTTGAGAGGGGTTCTATTGGGCATTGGGGAGAGTAAAAAATTACATGTGGTAAATTTAATGTAGAAATTCCTAATTCGATAAATGGTGACATGGCGGTAGCTAAAAAATTTATAAAATTTATAAAATCCATGCCATACATTGAATTTTAAAGGAAAAAATCATTTTTTTATGGATGATTTTATAGAGAATTAAATGGATCGATGATTTGTTGTAATATAGTGAACAATATTCTACATGAAAATAAAAAATTAGAGAAGGAATACCTAAATATTTGACCTAATATTGCAATGTTAGATAATTTAGAAGAGTCATTAATGGGATGATCTTATTTTTTGAAATAGCATAAATGTGTGTTCTTCTATAAAGTATGGATCATGTAGCCAAATTTAATTTCCTATTTAGGTGTCTTTTGGTTTTGTACATTCTCAAAATTTTCAATTGTTATATTTATTTTTCAAAGTACATGTATACTTCATTGTTTTCAATTATGTATAATATGTAGTCAAGTGAAGACCTTTCCATAGTTAGACATCTTTGTATGCAGCTAAAAAAATTGTAGCTTCGTATACACATTTCTAAAATCATTTTTTTACTTGGTGTCATTTATATTTAGTTAATGTAACTATACTGTAAAACATCTTAAAGTTTTTAGAAAGAACTTACTAAATGGTATGTGAGATTTTATGAGGGTAAGTGCAAAAAGATGGGGGACCAAAAAGGGGTCTCAAGTGACATACTTTAATTTTTGCAATCAAGAAAGACTGGCCTTGGATGAAAATTCAAGATAGTTACACTCAAAAATTTAAGATGCAACAAAAATAAGAATCATAGTCTTTCATTTTTATTTTTTTTGAAAATGGTAGAGGTTAAGTGGCTCAAAAAGGGGGGCCACACAAACCTTTTTTTTTTAAATATATAACATAGAATTTGGTTTGACCCCCCCTAAAATGTTAATTTTTTTTAAATAAATTTCATAAAATCATTTTGGTGAGAAATTATCTAACACCATGTATTTTATCCCCAATTTTTTTGCTATGTTTTTAATGAATATATGATTTTTTAATAATTTTTAATGTGGACACATCTTGAAGAATAGAAATTTGAGCATGCTCCCTTGTAAAAAAATTGAAAACTAATCGAAAAACATTTTTTGAATATGTGTAGAATGGAGTCTAGTTTCTAAGAATATAATTTATTTTAAAATTTTGATGCACAGTTAAAAAAAAAAGTGAAAAATACCAAACATTGGTTTTTGACAAAAAACAAATACACTACAAAAGAAATTAAAGATGAAAACCTTAACATAACCAAAATGTGAAAAACGTTACATGGTTAGATAGCTAAGAGAGAGCGTAACATTAACATGGTTGAGGGATAATGTTCAAGGTTGAGGGTATAGGGATTAGGGTTTAGGATATTGGGTACAGGGTTTGGGGTATTGGGTTTATGATTGATGATAGAAGGTATCTATTTATTGTTGAGGGTTTAGGGTATAGAGTTTAGGGAATAAGGTTGAGGGTATAGGTTTTAGGGTATAGGGTTTAGGGTATAGGGTTGAGGGCATAAGATTGAGGGTATAGGGATAAGGATTTAGAGTTGAGGGTATAGGGTTTAGGTTGTAGGGTTGATGGTATTGGGTGTAATGTATAGGATTTAGGGTTAAGGGTATTGGATATAGGGTATACGGCGAAGGGCACACAATATACTGAAGGGGGTGAATCAATAGATCAAATCTATTTAAAACTCTTTAACTCAACATGTATATCCAAACATGAAATATGAATCAAAACAGCTACTATCAAATAAGCACTCACATAAGAATACATCCATATAATGAACACTAAGTATATGTGGAAACCTGGAATGGGGAAAAACCATAGTGAGAAGATTTGCTTGGAGCTCCTATCCAAATCTAGCCTCACATAAATAATGAATAAGTTACAATCATGAATCAGGCACCATCCTACTAGAGACACCAATATATTACAAAATATGTAGGCACCAACCTACTAGAGACACCAGTCCCCTATACATAGATTTGAGAAAAAACTCAATGAGTAAGACACCAGTCCTACCAGATTAAAGAGATAAAGCTTGGCGATCTTCAATGATGATTAAACTACTTACAAAAGATCTAATCTTGCTTCAAAAACTCTCCTACACTCCTTATGATCTTATGATGATGGCACACAATGATTGAGATGCAACTCACATTGAATAATACTTTCTCACATAACTGTTCTCACACTCACACACCTATCATGTGAAGTGAGATCAAAATTATATACAAGACATTACATTAACAATATTTCATGTCGACCAAGGATCTATAATTAACGAGGATGACATAGGATAGACCTAAATTCAAATTACATGAAACGTGTAGTGGGTAGGTCCTAAATCATTTTTTTTGCCACCAAACCAACATGATTCAATGTGCTTTCATAGGAACCTTAACTTGGACCTATTTTATCATCCCATGTTATCTCCAGATGCCGGTCGTTACTAGTTGTTGTCACACAATTATGAAACATCAATTGGTTAACTATTAAGCACTGTGACCCTTATGTCACTTCAATTTTTTCATGTTGGACATAACTTCCAAAAACTCTAGAATATGATAGAAAAAGTGTAGACATACTCTCCTTTTAAACCATAGAGAAAAAATCACATACAAAAGGGAATACAAAACATGATTGTATTGCTTGAAAAAATCTCTCTAAATAACTAACTTCCAACATTTTTAGATCATACTTTTGGATTACCTCTATCAAGAAAAATAGATGCAAGCATGATATTGTAAGAATATTGTAATAAATTGGATTTGTTATTCTCAAAATTCATTGATAATGATAATTCAAGTACAATTACATTCACTATCCATTTATCATTACACCTTAGACATCAGTGAGAACTACCTATCATCAAGGACACTATTGCTTGACATTACTCCTTTGACATCAATGACAACTTATGTTCAACAATCTCCCCCTTTGTCATTGATGGAAAACAACAAAATACTAGCCACATACAAAGACAAATCTAATATGAGACCACATCACTTGAGTGATTTCTCCCCTTAGATGATTTAGCATTTTGAGACCTTTTTCTCCCCCTTTGACATCAATGGAAAAGGTCAACTGCTTTGTGTACAATCTAAAAACATGTTTCCTGGATAGACTGCCCTTGAGTCCATACCGCACTACTTTTTGGAAACACTTCGCAAGACCACCAAGCCTTCTTTCAGTAGGGATTCAAGATTTCCCCTCAACATGTACTTCCTCTTAATTCAAGAGGAGAGAAATAACTCACAACTTCTTCTTGAGATACTCAAAAGTCTCCTTAGGAAGCGGTTTTGTGAAAATGCTTTCTACATGCTCCTTTGTTTCAACATAATCCAACTTCACTTCTTTTTCTACAACCTTCTCTCTCATAAAATGATACTTAATTGCAATATGCTTTGTCCTCGAGTGCATTACTATATTTTTTTTTTTAAATATAGCTTAAAAGATGAAAAATATAGGGGGAGTTCAAAAAAATGAGATTGATGAACTCAATTAGGGAACCTATATTTAACTATTTCATTAGGAAATGAGATCCAGACAATAAGAGGAATATCAACCTTGAGGTGATTCAATTCAAAGTGTGAATTTGTTGATTTCATTTTTTTGTAAGGATAGGGGTCCTGATTAAAACACTATGGTGAGAAAGATTAAAAATAGAAAACTAACTCCGAAATGAAACCTACAACTTGGATCTTGAATATTGATCTCAATGTTAATGCAACTTGAAATAAAATTTCAGATTTAAGAGAGGTAAGAAGGTATGTACCAATCACCAAAACTGATTTTCGAAAGGTAACTGGTGTAGGAGCACCAGCACCTTGGCTTGGTTCTAAGAGGTCAAGTGTTAGGATTTAGGATTTTTTTTGGGTATTTTGTCATTAATAAGGTCTAATAAGACCATTGCAATATTTTTAGTCATTTTTGAGTTACCTAGGTCAAAATGTTAAAAAGTGCAAAATTTGTAAAGGTTGCAAAATGCAATTTTGCAAAATTGTCAAAAATGCCATGTAAGGGAAGTTGAAGAGTCATCATGTTGTTAGATGTTAAAAAGGAAGTTGTGTTCAGTTGAAAATTTTCTAATGGATTTATAAAGGCCTTTTTGAATGTTGTACAGGTTGTTGAACATGGGAGAATTAAAAATTGAATAACAAACAAGCCTCTTTCCATGTTTTTACTACAATATCAGAGTTTCAGACCTCTTGTATGGGTTGTACAGAAACGTTCTTGGAATTAAATGAATTTTTTTTTATAGTATTGTGAATATAATTTCATTTAATTTTTGTTTAGTGTAAAACCATTAAGATTTGTGGATTTTAGAGAGGTTTTACCAAAATTGCATATGTATTTCTCAACTTAGGGGTTTGAAGGTCACAAAAATGAACTAATGGCCATTCCACCTACTGTAAATCACAATTCCTTAGTGGAATTGAATAAATATGTGTATTTAATGTGTTTGCAAGAGTAGAAATGTTGGGGAGGTCATTTGGTTGGTTTTTGGTGATGCCTTAGGTGGCAAATAGTGCATTTTTGGGTGAAATTGGCTGGTTTGACTGAGTAAATGATAGAATTTTGGGGGGCAGAAGAGATATATTGATCTTTTTATTTTTCATAGGTATTTTATGAAGTTTTGGAGGCATTTGGGGGGTTAGATATGCCCTAGAAGGTTGTTTTTCAATAAACCCCCATGTAAAGTGCAAGAAATGAGGGTTTCATGGTAGGGAGCTTTGGGAAATGTGTCTCTTAAAAATAATTCTGGAATTTTGGGTTATGTTGTCTGGTGAGTGCTTCCCAATCGAATTTTTTGTGAAAAGGAAAGTTTAAGGCATAGGTCCTTTGTAAAAGTGACCCAATTGGGGGTCTAAAATGGTGAAAATCTTGATTTCATGGTGTTGGGCCAAAGGAGTGATATGTCCATTTGAGGTATGTTTGGGTTGAGCCAAATGGGTATCTAGAACCCTAAATATTTTATTGTTTTGTTAATTGGTCTAGAATTTATGCCCTAATTTTGGTGTTTGGACACCTACAAGGAAGGCTAGTCAAATTGGTGAAATCTGACAAGATAGGGTTATAAGCCCTAAAACCTTGGTTGATTTGGATTAAATTGTTATTGTGTTTTTTTATCCCCTAATCATTGCTTCAATTAGTATCAGATCACAGCTAGTAGATCCCTGAAGGTGATTGGTTGAAGGTTGCATAAAAGGACAATTGGAAGTTGGAAAGACAAGACAACATGGCAAAGGAAATCAAAGAAGCAACACAAAGAAATGCACTTTTCAACACCACCTGCAAGTGTCAAGGTAAGGTATGTATTTTGATGGTACATTCAGGTAGCCTAGATAACTTGGTATTTGGGGAAATGGTTGATAAGTTGCAATTAGTAAGGATTCCTCATGAATCACCTTATTTTGTTTCTTGGTTGAATGGTGAGCATACTTTGTTGGTCAAGGAGAAATCTTGGGTTGAGTTTCAAATAGGTGCATATAAAGATAGAATTGTGTGTGATTTTGAACCTATGAGCATATGTCATTTGTTATTGGGAATGTCATGGATATATGAAAGGTGTAATAGTTATAAGATAATCAAGGATGGAGTTTCATTTAGTTTGATTCCATTGGTAGAAAAGAATCAGGGACAAAGTAAGAAAGAAATAATACTAATGCAAGGTAGAAAATAGTTTCTAAGGCGGGAGGAAGATAAGAATAGTGAAGAAGCGGCCTTTGAGAAAAAGGAAAATGTAAGGACAACAAGTGTAGACAAGAGTGAAATGTTAAAGAGCAAAGGAGATGATGAGTTAATGAAGAAGACTAAGTTAGTGAAGGTCAAAGGTGAAATGACCTTAAAGGTTCAAGAAAAGAATGGAAAATATGATGAAGATAAGAGAAGATTTCATTTTTTGCAATGAAAAGCAAAAGAAGGTGCAAGATAGTCATGTGATGACAAGACATTGATGAGTAGATCAGATGCAAAGATTTGTCAGAAGAAGAATCTTGGGACAGAGATCCTAAAAAGAGGAAGAGATGTGATGAATGCAAGAGAGTTTCTGAGGGAAAGGAAAGAAGGGTTTCATGAGGTCATAAACAGAGAATAATATTGTCTAGTGATTGATGGAAAGCAGCAAGTGTTTGATGGTTAAAGTGTTGGAAGACCTAATGGAAAAGGCTTGTCTTAGAAGTAAAGAGAATGAATGTAGAGATAAAAGGTCAAAGAAAAGAGAGTAGATGGATTAAAGAAATCCAAGATGGGGTTCGAAAATGTGATGAAATCATGGTGGAGGTAGTAATGTGTCCCTTGAATGGAAAACAGGATGGTGAGCATTCAAGCACTTCCAAAAAAAAAAAATTATGAGTTTGAAAATATAGAGGTAGAAGAGGTGGGAAGTTTGATTCAAGATATGAGAATGGAAGTTGGAAAGAGAATGTAAATGGAAAGTGAAAGAGGTTGAAAATAAGTAGTGTGAGATTATGGTGTTTAGAGAATATGGTGGACAATTAGAACATGTTTCTAAACTTGATAGGACATTGGTCCTTGAGGCAGAATATCAGGTGCAATGTGAGGAGCAAGACAAGACAATATAAAGGACAATGAAACAATATGTGAAAGAGTTTGTAGGGAATGAGGAAGTTGCAGTCACCATAAGAGGTGAAGAAGAGGAAGTAAAGTGTTTGTAGAGGGTCTCAATGATGGAAGAGACTGATGATGAGATGTTGAAAGAGATTGGCCAAGAGAAGGCTGAAAATAAAGTGTTAGAAAAGTCTCCAAATGAAGTGGAGAAGCATGATGTTGTTGTGTTTAGTACAAAGAGTTGTCCTTGGAAGATAAGATCAGTTGTAAAGTGTAAGAAATGAGGGTTTCATGGTAGGGTGCTTTGGGAAATGTGTCTATGCAAAATAATTGTGGAATTTTGGGTTATGTTGGTTGTTGAGTGCTTCCCAATCTAAATTTTGGTGAAAAGGAAATTTTAAAGCATAGGTCCTTTTGTAAAGTGACCCAATTGGGGGTCTAAAATAGTGAAAAAGCTTGATTTCATGGTGTTGGTCCAAAGGAGTGATATGCCCATGTGAGATATGTTTGGGTTGAGGAAAATGGTTATTTGGAACCCTAAATATTTTTTGGTTTTTTTAAGTGGTCTGGAAGTTATGCCCTGGTTTTGGTGTTTGGACACCTATAAGGAAGGCTAGTCAAATTGGTGAAATCTGACAAGATAGGGTTATAAGCCCTGAAACCTTGGTTGATTTTGAATAAATTTTGA
>CM021106.1:128026110-128077111 GCA_007115665.2 Sequoiadendron giganteum
AAACTTCTTCACACTCTTCTCTATAATCAAATGATCTAATCTTTATTTGTACAGATCTCATACACACTTCACATACACATAACTCAAATGAAGAAAACAATCTCTCTTATATATCCGCTTCATGAAATTACATCAACAACTCTGTCGGCCAAAAATAAAGAATAGATGAATACAAACTGTCAGCCCAAATCTTGAACAAATCTCAATGTGTACCAACCAAATTCAGTCACAACATAATGAATACCTAAAAAAACATCCTCAAACACACTAAGAATTCCAAAATTAATTCACAAGGATCCACAACACGCTACAACAATCATGTTGGCCAAGAACATGAAAACTTGAACACAAAAAGGAAAAATCATCGATCACGAACACACTGATCAATGCATACATACCACAATGATAGAGCATGATCTAGAAACATCAACGAACATTGCAAGAATGTATGCAACAACTCAATTTATAGAACCACTTTCTCTTCTTCTAGAAACACTTGCTATAGTGACAGAATAATTGTAGGAACTCAAAAACTCATAACTTGCTCCAATCTTGATGCAAACCTCTAAAACTTATGAAGAATATACTAGATAGGCTCAGTAACAAACCCTTTAATGTGTGACTTTTGAATACCAACTTACAAAACTTTCCACGACTTTGATCTTCAAAACTTCACAGACTACTTGCAACATATTTATTGTAATTTTTTCAATATCCTCGACATATACAGCCTTGAAGGAACCAATGCTAATAGTGTTGACATCAATGACAACCACATATCAACAACACAACCACAAAATCCAATAATATCCCCCTTTTTCATTGATGGAAACACATGATGTGAAAAATATACCATCAACACAACTAACTCTTCTCCAACAGTCTCCTTCTTCTCATACTATTCTTATCCCCCTTACATTACTCTTCTGCCCTTTTTGTTCCACTCTTCTCCCTAAGGTTTTTCACATTATTCTTCTCCCACTTTGACATCAATGGAAAAGGTATACAAGCTCTAAACCACACATATGAATCATTTGACTACTCCCCCTTAGTAGAAGCCACCAAAACATCAATCTAAAACAAGATCTGACTGTAAGTGCACAGATTGATGCAAAGACTTGCATATTAATTCAGATTAGGAGGGGAAATCACCCCTAACTTCCCTCTGAGATACTCAAAATTATTCTTAGGAAATGGTTTAGTAAAGATGTCTGCAATTTATTCCTTAGTAGGCGCATACTCCAGTCTAACTTCTTTATCACTCACTTTGTCTCTCAGAAAGTGATATTTGATAGATATATGTTTTGTCTTTGAATGCAACACCATATTCTCATAAATGTTTATGGAGCTTGATTTGTCATAAAATATAGCAATAGTCTCATCATACTCAATTCTGATATCTCTTAGCATCTGCTTCATCCATATTACTTCAGTACAGTTGTTTGCAGCAACAATATATTCTACCTCAATAGTAGATAAGGAAATAGAATTCTAATTTTTACTTAGCCAAGACACAAAATTCTTCCCCAAGAAGAATGAACCACCACTACTACTTTTCCTATCAACCACATCTCTTTCCCAATCTGTATTTTTAAAGGCATTTAAAGTAAGATCATCATCTTTTGATACCACAAGCCAAAGTCAACTGTTCCTTTCAAGTATCTAAAAATTCTCTTTACAGCAGTCACATGTGATTCCTTTGGATCAACTTGATATCTAGCAACCATGCATACAACATTCATGATGTTAGGTCTAGTTTGAGTCAAATAGAGAAATCCACCAATCATTGATCTATACCTTTTTTAATTAGCCTTAGGAGAATCATCATTTTGTGTTAACTTGCATCTTATTACCATGGGTGTACCTATAGGTTTTGTGTCTTCCATTCAAAAAAAAATTAGTAGCTCTCTTACATACTTGGATTGAGATATAAATATTCCATCATCTAATTAAGTAATTTGCAATTGTTAAAATAATTTCAACTCTTCTATCATTGACATCTCAAATCACTTTTCATTTCATCAACAAACTTCATGAATAAGTCTTCATCACCTTTAAAAATAATTTCATCAACAAAGACTTCAATAATCAACTCTTTCTCCTGATCCATCTTGAAATATAGATTACTGTCAACAGTACCTTTATTGAATCCAAGCTTCAACAAGCATTTATCCAGTCTAGCATACCAAGCTCTAGGGGCTTTCTTGAGTCCATACAGTTCTTTCTTCAATCAGCAAACCATGTCTTCTTTATCAGTCAATTGAAATCCATCAGGTTGCTCAACATATACTTCTTCTTCTAATTCACCATTTAGAAATGTGGACTTTACATCCATTTGATAGACTTTGTAGTTCTTTAAAGTAGCATAAGAAAGAAATAATCATACAACTTCAATTCTAGCAACAAGTGAAAAGGTTTCTTCATAATCAATACCTTCCATTTGTGAGTACGCTTTACATACTAGTCTTACTTTATTCCTGATCACTTCACCTTGTTCATTTAGCTTATTTCAAAATACCCATTTGGTTCCAATCACATTCTTATCCTAAGGTCTGGGAAAAAAAATCCATGTATCATTTTTCTCTATCTACATCAGTTCTTCCTTCATTTATTCCATCCAATATTAATCTTTACATGCTTCATTGACATCACTAGGCTCAGTCTTAGAAATTAGGAAATATTCTTCTGCAATTCTTTTTCTAGTATGCACACCTTTGTTCTTGTCTCCTATAATCTAATTTTTAGAATGATTTAGCTTTACATACCTAGGAACTTTGGGATTCTCTTGAACTTCTAGTTCTTTTGTTCTTTCTTCTGCACTTCCACTAGCTTCTCCTTCTTGATTCTCTTAATTCACTGAAACAATTTGAACTTGATTCTATGTCTAAGTACTCTTTCCTTTATCAGTACTATCATGTTGTTCATCTGAATCATATCCATAGTATTTGGATGATCTGTCAGTATCCTCATCAATTCTGACATTTTCACTTTCAATCATTTTCTTCAATCTTTTATTGTAGCACCTTTAGGCTTTGCTCTTAGTAGAGTAACCCAGAAAGATTCCTTCATCACTCCTAGCATCAAACTTTCCTATATCTTCATCTCTTTTGATATAACATCTACTTCCAAATATTTTAAAATATTTAATAGTAGGCTTATAACCAAACCACAACTCAAAAGGAGTCTTACCAGAATTACCATTGACATTTACCCAGTTGATAGTATACACAACAGTTCTTACAACTTTTCTCCAATAGATATGAGTTACATTACCTTCCAACATCATAGTTCTGGTAGCATCTAGGATTGTTTTGTTCTTTCTCTCTACAACTTTGTTTTGTTGAGGAGTCCAAGGAGTAGATAACTATCTTTTGATTCCATGCTCTTCACAAAATGAATTGAACTCCCGGGAAGCGAATTCACCACCTTTGTTTGATCTTAAGCATTTAATCTTCAACCCTATCTCGTTCTCTACCTTAGCTTTGAAACATATGAACTTTTCTAATCCCTCTTGTTTTTCTCTCAAGAAAGCAACCCATATCATCCTATAGGTAATCATCAATGAGAAACATAAAGTACCTTTCTCCTTGTAGATTTCTAATTCTGGAGGGACCACATAGACTAGTATGTACCAATTCTAGTACTCCATTAAAATGATGTTGTTTTCTCCGAAAAGAGATTCTAGTCTTCTTTCCCATTTGACATTCCTTGCATATAATGTTAGTAGGCTTCACTAACTTAGGTAGATCTTTGACTGCTTGCGTGGAGACTAATTTGACAATGTTATCAAAATTCACATGACACAGCCTCCTATGCCATAACCAGCTTACATCAACTTGAGCAATTAAACAACTTTCACTAGCAGCACCCAGGTGAAAAATGTTACCTCTTGTCTTTGTACCTAAAGCAATTACATTTCTAGAGCTTCCCAATATCCTACATTTTCCATCTTTGAACTGAAGATTGTATCCATTGTCAACAATCTATCCAACACTCAACAAATTATGCTTCAATCCTTCAACATATTGGAAATCATCAGTATTATATTTACCACCAAGAGAAATAGTGAATCTTCCACAAATCACACTAGCATTGTTATCTCCAAATCTTACAACACCACCATCATATTTTCCAAGATTACAAACTTGCTTTTGTCACCAGTCATATGATGTGTTAGAAACCAAAATTTCCTTCAAAAAAATATAAGTTCTTTGCTCTTTTAAGCCTATTATTTCACTATATTTTAATGGAAATTTCATTTTACCACCATTTAAAAAAGCCAAACTTGACCTATATGTTTCATTGTGGTCATACTAATTTCCTTTCATAGTCTTACCACTTTACCACTGCCTCCCACACTGGGCTCACGGTATGGTGATGATGGATAACAGGCTGGCATGAAGTTTTACCACCACACTACACACGGTCAATTCATTGATCGTGGTATCGCGGTGGCGGTGAGATAACCGGTAAGAAATGAGGCGATGAGAGAAGGTGATGGTGGAGAGTGACTACTGTGGCCATTTGGGATGGATACCGTGGTGACCACGGTGATGGTGAGTTAGCAACGAAGATGACGGTTAGCAGCTACCGCGATACCATGTGTAACAAAGACATAGACCATGGTGATTGTAGTGAATGGTGAGACAACCAGTGAAAAATCAGTGAAAGGTTACCGCTTAACCACAGGGGGTTCTAAACAGACCATGGTAAGGCGGTTAAAGGTGGCTATGATGGTACTGTTGGTGGTCAGGCCAATGACTGTTGTAGTGCGGTGAGCAGTCAGGGGAGTGATCAAAGTCAAAGACCCATGACACCATGGGGAGTTAAAGGGTGAACCACAATGAGGCAGTAAAAGTAATAAAGTATATATGGATTAAAGTGTAAAGTGTCGGTATGACATATGAAGAAGAATTAAAGGAAGACTATAATGTAGAAAATATTTAATTTTCTGATAAGGCAACCCAATTAAATATTTTAATTTCTATCTATTAATGAATTTCAAATGGATGTAACAGGAAAAGTGAAAGGTTGTGACTCTTCAGATATGATGTATAAATATTTTGAAAATTCAGAAAAGAGGGGAGATAGTTAGAGTAGGAGATAGATTTTTCAAAAAGGGAATGGAAATAATGTACAGACCTTCCTGAAACAGGTCAATGGAGATAATAAATGTTTTTTAATGATTTTCTTTCTGTGTTCAGTTGTTGTAATGAAATAATTTACAATTTTTATCTGGTTGTCTCCAACTTGAGGTATTTTATCATTCACATCCATATATCAAGTATATTTCTTAATTGTCAAAATATATTCCATTTTGTGTGATTTTTATTTGCTGGTTTCTGCAAGTCAGAATTAAATTCCTTCAAGTAAGTTACTGATTTTAAGATTTATTTTGGATGGTTAAAGTAGAACCAGATAGAGAAACATTCCAGCACAGTTTATGCAAGCCATAAATTGATGAAGTTTTGTGTTAGTCGTATAGTTTCATTTTTCAAAGTGCCTAGCAACTTGAATTAAGCCAGATAAGGAAACACACATAATTTTTCATATTTGACTCCATTTCCCATGTGGATAGAAGGCACTAATCTTCCACAACCCAAAAATTTAATTCCATATCAAACAACTTATTAAAATCCTTTCTTTTGTGCAGTAGGAGTAGGAGTAGTTGTAGTGATTTTCATCTATTCACTTCCATTTTCCATTGTGGATAGATTGCTCAAACAAGAAACACATTTCAATCTGCATCATTCACATAGGTGCACCTGCCTAGGTCTAACATAACCTAAAGAATAAAAGGTACATTTGCATCAATTGGCCTTATACGTTGGCCAAAAGCATTGTGAGAGCTTGGCAACCTCTTGTGGTTTAAACCTGCATTTTTTTGACCCAATATGATGTGATAATCCACTGTTAATTACCCACTCATCCTTCCAATCAATTCTAGTTGCAAGAGCTTTCTTAATATTCTGATTACTAGCAGATTCAGTGGACACCTGACCATTTTCCTTGATAGCAATTGATAACCATCCATCTTCATTTCCATTTTCTTTATCAGATTCATCGTCAGTAACACCTTCAGCATAATAACATTTCTTTAGAAATCTAGACTTGTCAGGTTTGTACTTACAGACTCTTTCAAGACACCTTGATGTAAAATGACCTATTTTACTACAAGAGAAACATTTAATAGGAAACTTTCCTTTATACTTACCTTGTCCTCTAGCTTCTCTTTTCACAATCAATGCTTTCAGCTCTTCTAGGTCTCTTTCTTCATCCTCAATTTGTTTCATCTCATCTTCATACTTGAATGTCTTTCTAGAAATTTCTCATAGATCATATCTATGTTAGCTTCTTTTGGATACATTAGCTTTGAATGTAGATTTTATCTTAGGAGTAGATTCACCAAATTCACTCAACTCAAAGGCAACAAGCTTACCAATCAACATGTCTCTTGTCACATTTGTTACTATCCTGAGCTCTTCAATAGCATGAGCTTTCATTTTGTAAGAGGTAGGCACTGATCTAAGCATTTTAGCCACAATCTCATCTTCTTCCAAAATTCCATTGACACATTTAATACCCATCACAAGTTCATTTACCTTTTGCATGAAAGAAATGATGTTTTCATCTTCACTCATCTTCATTTTTTCCCACTTTCCTTTCATAATTTGTAGCTTAGCAACTTTTACTTGTACATCTCCTTCATACAATGTTTCCAACTTCTTCCAAATCTCATGTGTTGTCTTCAGACCTGTCACATTTTTCATCTCTGAATCTGTCAAAGCACTCAGTAATGCTTCTATAGCCTTGATAGTAGTTTCAACTTCTTTGATCTCATCAGGAGTAGAGGAACCATTCTGAGTAATATTATATTTGTTCTTTGTAATTTTTTAGAAAGGTTCACCAATGTACTTCAAATGACACTCCATTCTAACCTTCCACAGAGATTGATTTGTACCATCGAATCTGGGACTATCCTTCTTGTATGATGCCATCTTGGATCACCTCAATCTTTTAAACTTGCTCAAAGGAACCTGCTCTGATACCAATTGTTGGCAAAACAAGGATAGACAACTAAGAGGGGGTGGTGAATCAGTTGTTACAAAAATTAAAACTTATTTAACCTTATCAACCTTTAATCTTAGATCTGATAATTAATAGTGAAATCATAAATCAACAACACATCAGAAACACACATAACACCAATATTTTTGCATGGAAACCTTGTTAGGGGAAAAACCACAGTGGATGTTAATCCATAATTATACCCTATTAAAAGTATAAGATAAAATGAATAAGGAATGAACATGCATTCAGGCACACTACCTAGATCTCACTACTCAAAAGGGAAGGCTCACTACCTTACATAAAACAATAAGATTAAATCCAAGGTGATCCCACAATAGTGGTTTACAATGTTTGGCCAAACTAGACACTGAAATTATTATTTTTAAATAAATCTTCACACTTGGGCACCTATAGCGGCTAAGCCATGAGGAATTTGAAGATGATGCAAACTAGAGTCTCATCACATTTTGTCTGAAGATTCTAAAAATATGTTTCTCAAAAAATTTGGAATCAGATTTCACTTCTTTTTCCATCTCCCACGAAAACTGGTTTTTTTCATAAAACAACATTTTTAAAAAGTGACGCACACCGTATAACGCATAATTTTTTTTCCATGAAGGATAAAATTATATTTCTTTTGAGTTTAGATTTGTAACTCCAATATCTAGTGCTTCCACTTGGTTAGATAGTGTTTTATTGACTATTTTTTCTTTAATCAAGTTTCGAAGTCAAACCAATTACAATCCAGACATAGCGCAACTGTATAACACGCAACTATTTTTGTATATATTGAAAATCAATTTTATTTTTTTTGTTGGATCAATGACTTCAATATCCGGTGCACTCATATTTTTCAAAACAAAAATTGATAATTTGCTATTTTTCCACATGTGCACAACAAAGACCTTCATTTTCGATGAAAAACCTATGTTTAATAAAACTAAAAAACAAATACATAATTAAACCAAAACATATTAAAATTATATTTGTTGGATAGAGCATTCCGAGGACTACCATAATCATTTCAAATAAATTTTAAATAAATTCATTTGATCCCCCAAAAGGTAAATCAAAAGTGATTTTTTATCAGCATTTTGATAGGTGTAAAGGAGACTCATTTATAGGTATGGTTTAAAACTAGTGAGGTTCTATCCAAGGGGGTTTGATCTAAGGTGGTTTGATCAAACCATCTTCAATTGGAATCCTTAAAATGGAAATTTTTAAGGCTTAAATCATTATATTTTCTAAAAATATGTTATTTCAGCAAAAATCACTTCCTCTCAAAAATTGTAAACCAACTTTGTGGGATCACCCTCCATCTGATGAGGTTGAAATGAGAAATTAGCTTCTTCAAAAGCCTAATGACAGTTTCGGTTAGGCACAAAATTACTTCTTCACACTTCGCTCAAACTTCTTCACACTTTGCTCTGGAATCGAATGATTTGATCTTTATTCACACATATCTCACACACACTTCACATACACATACCTCAAATGAAGAAAAAAATCACTCTTATATATCCGCTTAATGAAATTACATCAACAACTCTGTCGGCCAAAAATAAAGAATAGATGAATATAAACTATCAGCCCAAATCTTGAACAAATCTCAATGCGTACCAACCACTGTTGGTCACTGCATAATGAAGACCTAAAACAACATCCTCAAACACACTAAGCATTCAAAAATTAATTCACAAGGATCCGCAACATGCTACAACCATCATGTTGGACAAGAACATGAAAATTGAACACACAAAGGAAAATTTTTGATCACGAACAAATTGATCATTACAGATGTACCACAATGATAGAGAATAATCTAGAAACATCAAAAAACATCTCAAGAACGTATGCAACAACTCAATTTACCATAATCGCATTCTCTTCTTCCAAAAACACCAGCTATAGTGACAGAATAACTATAGGAACTCAAAAACTCATAGCTTGCTCCAATATTGATGTACACCTCTGAAACTTTTGGAGAATATATTAGATAGGCTCAGCCAAAAACCCTTTAATGTGCGAATTCTAAATACCAACTTACAAAAATTTCCACCACTCTGATCTTCACAGCTTCATAGACTTCCTGCAACATATTTATTGTAATTTTATCAATATCCTCAACATAGATAGCCTTGAAGGCACCAATGCTAATAGTTTTGACATCAATGACAACCACATATCAGCAACACAACCACAACATCCAACATTGTGTTGTACAACATAGCACTCGAGCTCATGACATGGTTTAACTGCCTCTCATGGATTCATTAACTATGGTGGTTGTATTAAGCATTAATAGGTCTATCTTTTGATGCAAAGACAACCATTTGTGCAACAAAAAGTGTTGCATAACTTAGCTCATATAGTGGATGCAAGCATTCCTACATCTATTTATTCTCAAGCATTTACTAATTCTTAAAATAAACTAGGAAAATAAGTTTCCTCTCCTACAATCATGCCTTATATTCTTACTTTTACCCCTTTAGTCGTCACATCCACCACACAATATAGTAGTGTTCTAAAATCTAGTTTACGATTTTCTTGTGGGAATCCTTATAGGCTTGTATCTTCACCTACAATACCTCCATGATATTTACCTCTTATAAACATGCAAGATGATAACCCACAAATCATTAATAATAGTCTACCTGTATTCATCACATTCTTAAAAAATGTCATCAAATGATCTTGTGAGAAACCAAACATTACAAAACATGTCATGATTACAACAAATAAATTCAAACATTAACCAAATTCAATCCAATACTAACCCTCCAACATACCTTACATTTATTTCATTTTCATTTTCTATCCTAGAGACACTTATACTATAAAACATTGAGATACCTTGCTTTGAGAAGTACGTTGGCAAAGGAGATCCCAATAATCATGTATTGAATTTCACCACTCTATTTAATGGTTTCCTTTTTGAAGATGCTCTATTAGCTAAAAAAATTCCATAATCATTGAAGGACATGGCCTTAGGTTGGTTTTATTCATTATCTAATAACTCAATTAAGTCATGGAATTTTTTAATGAATTATTTTAATATTCTCAAGAAAACATTGGACCTCATGTTACATTAACAAATTTATTCCATTATAAATAAGGACCTAAAGAGAATGTGTCTGATTTCATAAGACAATACCATGCCCTTTATTCATAAATCTCATATTTTCTCCCAAATATCGATATACAAAGAGTTTTAATTGGAAATTTGCAACCTAACATCAGAGATAAGATCTTATTGATGAAGTATCCCTCATTTATATATTTATGTATGGCCCTTCATGATTATTAGATATCGGTTAGCTAATATTAAGGTACACCTTCATCAAATCCTAATGTTCAATCCAAAGTTGTACCTCAAAATAACTATCAACTATTTAAGAAAAAATATAAAAACTTTATAAAGATAAGTAATCCATAATCATTCAATAAAACCCAAACAGAAGTTCTCGATGCATCTATAATAGTATATCAATTTAGGCCAAGAGATAGGAAAATTTCACAATTTCCCAATTCTCTCCATGTTATTATGTTACAACTACTAAATAAGAATATGATTAAACTTCTTCCAATTGGACCTATTGACACAACCAAGTAGTTACCACCAAAATTTAATGTAAAATCATTTTGTCAATATCATCATAAACTTGGACGACATAAAAATATGTATGTTCCTTAAGCACCAAGTGCAAGACCTTGTCGATTATAATATCATCCATTTGGTTGGTGTAAATAACAAAGGGAATAAATTGGTTTCACCACCTAATAAGAATTTCCAAATATTTACAAACCCATTATGAATTCATTCAACTAATTTTATCCAACAAAGTGATAATGAAGAAGATAGTCTATCCAATGTTATCAATAGGATTGGGACTTCACCTCTTAAGGGTAAAACTAATATATTTCCTAATATTTATTTCATCCATATTTATGCTTCTATAGTTGCACCTGATGGTCCTCTTTACATCACCTATAGAATTAATGATAAACCCACAAGGGTAATTGTATACACCTAAAAATGGTCTGGAGAATCCGATTAATTAAATATGAATTATTTGATTAATTATCCTAAATTCCTCTACTGTTTAAATAAATAGAAATATTTATTTATATAGTTCACATTTAAATTCTTCTAAATTAAATAAACAAAATTAAATACTTTGTTTGATTTAATTATCATTTCCCTATTTTATTCTATCACATCAATCTTAAAATTAATTAAATAAAGATTAAAACACTTTATTTATTAATTTTCGTATTCTTCTGTTTAATTTAATAAACAACTTCTATAGTTTGTTTTATTAAATTATTTATCCCTCTTTTGCTAATTAAATAAATCAAAATATTTAAAAGGCATAAAGAATATTCCATCTATTTTTCCTCAAAATTGAATTAGATATCCTATGTCTAATTTATGTCTAAATTATGTCAAAATTAATGCTTTGAAACTTCACGGGAAGTTTTGTAGACAAATTGGAGACAAATTCCAAATTATTCTTTCAATCCTCCTCCATCAATATTTCCTCTTCTCTTGCCTGGTGTTTTCATGGGTAGAGACAATCTCCAAAATTCTCTCAATCTCCTCCATCTTTCACCATTCAATCCTCCAAATTGAATCCAAGCCTCTCTTTGCCATCCTTGTGCATTTCTACAGCCAAGAAATCTATAAATAAAGCCTCATTGAACCAAGAAAAGGATCCCAGGTTATCAAGTTTACTCTGTAGAAATTCATCAAGCATCCAAGCATCCAAGCATTCAAGCATCCAGCATCAAGTTTTGCTATCATGGCTGCCTCTTATAGCTACATTTCTCAGTTTTCATGTCAATTCATATTGCATTAGTTTCTTTTTGATTATATACATATTATCATCATCCTTCTCATTCTCTAAATTGTCATTTTAACAATCACAATGCTCACACGATCTGAGAGCCATAGTGATTTAAGAAATCTTTGGAGATAGAGAGCAATATGATGCTTTCAGTAGATTATTGTTTTGAATTAGTTCAATTTATTTGATTGTTGATATAATTTCATATTAAGAAGTGTTTTGTGTTTTACACCTTATTCACACTTACAATTTGGCTCCCACCATGGGGCATTAACCCCAATTTTATCAATTTTTCTGAAAAGTGTCGCGCAGGTTTCCGGTGTGTTTTGTTTCAGTGCTTTTGTCAAATACTATAGTGCATCCATGGCAAACTATGGCGCTTTCATGCTCTGTTTCGGCACTTCCATGATACTATAGCGCATCCATCAAAACTTTCAGCGCTTTCAACTCTAGTGCTTCCATGACCTGTTTCGGCGCATTAGTGATCCATTTCCAGAAAGGTTGATTTAGGGCTTCTGTGGCAAATTTCAACGCTTCGGTGTTCTATTTCGGTGCTTTTGATTTTAGCGCATCAGGTAAAAGTTATATCGCTTCGGTGGACTATTTTGGCACTTTTGTAAAAACAGTCTGGATCCAACGCAACCATGGCTAGATTTAATTTTTTTCACAATTAGACTAAAATTTATCAATCCTAGGGTAGTCACTTCTAGTTTCTAAAATTTATCAATCCTAGGGTAGTCATCAAATATAAGTTAAAAAGAACATCATGATTTTTGTGAAGCAACACCTTCACATAGATTAGGAAATTGTCTTTTTGGGCTTAAAACATAACAACTTATATGTTGTGCTTGTGGTGATTAGGCTTATGCTCTCCCATTAACTGGGTGATCAAAGCACCAAATTCATCTTTACTTCATGTTATTTGCGCTTTATTAAATCCTTTAGAAGGCCTGTCGTAGTGGGAAAAAGTACTCACCCTACAGAAACGAACTAAGTGGGAACACCTAAAGCCAAGGATTCCAACCCACTATAATCAAAATGCAAGTTGTTGATTAAAGTCCAACTTGACGGTAGTGAGCAAGATAACCATCCCCAAAATATTTGTTCCAAAGATTGGGAGGTCTCTTGAGGGAGTTTATCAATTGTTGCACTGCACTGAAGCCCTATCTACAAACCGTAGAGTAGTATCCTGCCAAGTTAGTATCCAAACATTGTCATACTCACAATGCAAGGGGAGCGAGTAATTTTCCCCCAAAACACTCACCATATAATTGCCAAGGACTGTTTTCTCAGAGGATGAAAAATCCAACTCTGAGTACGCGCCTGGAAACGATAAAAACACGAGTGCCCTCTAGGGGGTGACACGGCTGTGTGCATCAACGCAATTCAAGATGTGGGCTGTGAGTATAATGATGACCTATTTGTCCTTAAGTGTGAGTCTGTCTGATTTGTATACTTTTGTCAAAGCAACCCATGAAAATCAATAAGGACCATTCGTGGTTCTTGAACATACGCAATCTATTCAAATTAAAATGATTATCTAAAAATTGCTTGCTGTGTTTTCACAAAAATCATTAAAATTAGATTAAAGATCATCCTAAAAACAACAAGTCAAATTAGATCAAGAATTTCATGATTCAAAAGTGGAATTCCACCACATTTGTCAAGAGAACAATCAAAATCACCAAACCCAAGAAACCTCTTAGTTATCGAGATAATTTAAGAAGGAGGCATTTTCTATATCGGAATCAGAAGATATTTTTACAACATAGAACCTTCATCCAAAGATATCACAATTTTGCTAGGGGTCAACCTTTAGCTTACGCAGTAGAACCACTATATTCATGAGCCTTCTTCCAAAGGAGAGCTCTCACACAGTTTCACAACCGTAGACAACACATACGTCAATCTTATTTTCCACAACCCATGATAGAGTATGCCACAAGGCCAGATCAAATTATACAATAGAGAGTCTTAAAAGTCCTATTTTTAGCGCTCTGGAAAATTGTTTCAGAGCTTTGGGTCACTATTTTAGCACTTTTGTGAAATAGCGCTTACAGTCTTTATTTTGGTGCTTTCATGAAACGGTGCTTTCATCATCTTTTTTAGCACTTTTGAGCACTGTTTCGGTGCTTCTGTCAAGATAGCGCTTTCATCACTTTTTTCAGCGCCTTCGAGCACTGTTTTAGCGCTTATGTCAAGATAGCACTTCCATCACCTATTTCAGCGCTTTTGTGAAATAGCGCCTTTGTACTCTATTTTAGCGCTTTCAAAATAGCGAGTTCAAAAATAATACGAGTCGGTCTGCCTATCATTTTATCCACAGCTTTTACCAAAACATAAGTTTCATTTTATCAGAATCACTGTCTAGAGACTGAAAATAGATAGGTTTATACAAATTTCCAATCTTATCAACTAAAACAAGATCTTGCAAATCAGAAGTGTCAAATCAAAATACATAATCGATTACTACACTGATGTTTCATCATCAGGATACTATCATCCTTTATCACGAAACCAAGTATAGTAATCAAATTTTTAACATCATCTTATCAATAAGATCGATCATCTTATTCAACTTTGTTAAAAGTTCAATTGACATTTTTCAGCATAGAAGATCAACATTTCGAAAGAAAGGGTAAAAATTTGTATGCTAATCTTCACTAGATCCCAAAAGTAAAGACTCTTAGAGAAAGAACCTAAAACATCGCAAGCAATGGTAGAAGAAAATCCTTGGAACAATCTAAACCAAAATGATAAGAACGAAATAACTCTAGAGGATATTCAAACAGCTCAACAGGATCCCAAGTTCCATAAATCTATGGAAAATATCTTAGAACAAGACATGGAGAAATATCTCTTGATGTTGGCTGAATCGGGTGCTAAACTTCCCAAGGACTTTGACATGAATCATCTGGAGGAAGCACCTAGAACAAGTGAGATTGAAATACTGCAACCCACATAAACAATAGATCCAGTTTCTGCTTTGACATCCCAAATGCAAGTGTTACAACAACAGATACAGGATATGATGAAAGGGAGTACCAAAAGGTATGTGATATAGGACATTTTTCCTTATCCTTTCAATGCAATAGCTGGCCTGATACCTTCTCCAAGACACTGTGAATTCCCAAAGTACAACAAGTACAATGGAAGAACGGATCTGATAGATCATATCCTGGAATTCAAAACAATGAGCCTTGAGTTTTCCCAAGAGGAAACTTACTTAATGAGATTATTCCCAAGGAGCTTGGGAGGTGCATGCATGGAGTGGTTTTCAAAATTACAACCAAGTATCAGGACTTTTAAGGAACTTGTCAACAAGTTCATCTCCCAGTATTCTTTTGACATCCAACACGATGTTACAATAAAGGATATTTATAACCTAAAACAAAATAAAGGGGAGACGTTCTTTTCTTTTCTACAAATATGGCGATTATTGTTCGCTAGATATCCTCGATCCATTCCTGGGGAAGAAAAGATGGAGTTATTCATTGACAACTTGACGGAGGAAATTAGATATAGACTTGAATTGCAATATCCTCCCACTTTAGAAAAAGTAATAGAAAGCGGTCTTAAAATTGAAGAAGCACTAGTCAAAAGAGGATTTATCAAGCATTTCAACGATAAAATGAGCAACACAAATAACTCCTCCAATCAATACTCAAGCAGTGATAAGCCAAAATTTTGGCAAAAGAATCGAAATACAACTACCAATGAAATAACAAATGATTCCCAAAATGTCAAACCGATTTTTAACTTGACAGTATCTACATCAAAGAATCAAAACAATGATCAAATTGTCAAGTCAAATTTCATACAAAGCAACGCGATCGTAAAAACACAGTCATATCAAAAACCATCAAATCGGTGTAGGTTCACACCTTTGGGCCAAATGATAGAATCAAAAATGAAAGAATTAGTCACCAGTGGCCTTATCATTGCACGGGAAGCTAGATTATGGGATCCAAAGGTTAAACCACCATGGTGGAATGATGTCGATTACTGTAACTTCCATAATAACAAAGGCCACAAAACCAACAATTGTATGGAGTTGAAACATGCAGTAAAATATTTGATCGAAAACAAAAAAATATATGTGGAGGGACCCCAAAACAATAATGATCATTCAGCCTTCAAAGACCCTTTGCCAAACTATGACAAAGGAGCATCATCATCTTCAAACAACAAAGGTAAGAACATAAATCATGTCTATGATAAAACAATCCTTTGTCTATCCGAAGTAAAGAGTGATCATACAGTTGATCATAACATTGACGAAAGGAAAACCAACAACATCACCCCTTTGGATTTTCTCCCAAGCATACAAAACTCTGAAAATCAAATCAACATCTTAAAAATAAGAGACTGTTAGGAACATCAACCAGCGAATGTAATGACTAGGGGGAAATCCAAGGTAGTGTTAAAGGGAGTTGTGTCTACGCATGCAGTTCCACCTCCATCTCATTATAACATTGTCAATCAACTACAAAACATTCCTGCACAGATATCGATACTAGAACTTCTTAAATTATCACCATCACATAAGGAGGTTCTAGAAAAAGCACTATTTACCACTATGGTACCAAAGAATCTAGATGTTTTCCAGTTCCAAGCTATGGTGGGGCATTTGACTACCCCACATTATCTATCATTCTATGAATAGGATGATGTCTCACTAAACCATCCACATAATACCACACTTCATATCAAAGTCCTAATCCATAATCATCGTGTCAAGAGAGTCCTAATAGGTGGGGGAGTTGGTCCTAACATTTGCACTCTCAAGTTAATCCATGCACTAGGGTATTCAGATGATGCTATTGATGCTCGAAGGAAAAAGACTATAAAACCATATGATGAGGAAGAGAGATCATCTAAGGGCTTAATTATGTTACCCATTCAAGTGAGGCCAATGATGAAACACATAGCGTGTCAAGTATTGGAAAAAGAGTTGACTTACAACATACTCTTAGGACGCCCATGGATCCATGAAATGCAGGTTGTGCCTTAAACATATCATCAATGTTTAAAGTTCCCAATAAATGGACAGGAGGTGACTATATCTACTCATTGTAATCATCCTCAACATTGTGACACACTTAGGATCTCTCAAGATACCTTTGTGCCTCACAACAGGGAAGCATCCAGTTCAAATTCATCCAACGAAGAAAAACGTCCAAGTATCGCCACCAAGTGGGTAGAGAAGAAGAATAAAGAAAAAGAAACAAGTCCTATTGAAACTCAATCAACAGATAATCTAGATCCACAAACTTCTTTATCACATAAATTTCAAGAGCAAGTCCTACTGACAGACAAGGGAATGGGGAAATATTCTATGGAGCAATCACTTAACCTTTCATGGTTAATGCCATCTACTAAGACATATGGTCAACCATCTATGATCAAATCTCAAACATCATTACCAGTCGCAGTTTTTGAAGAAAGGTTTGTCAAAACAGGTACCATAGAGGATGAATCAGACAACAAAGCAATCCTGGATTGGCTATACAAAGATGAGGAACCCTTTACATCAAATATCAATATCAAAAATGTCAATATCAACACCAACAAATATGGCAAAGGGAAATCTATCCTAGAAAAAATGGGTTATGAGGGACAAGGACCTGTTGGATTAAGGAAGGATGGAATCATAGACCCTATTCAACCCCTCACTCTCCATTCAAAAGAGAAGCCAGGACTAGGATACTCTGAGGAACAAAAATAGGAGATGACTAAGAAAGTTGTAGAAAGGATCCTTTAGATTAGAGAAAGCTCTGAAATGGATTCAAATGAATATGAGTGGGATCTCTATTCTGATGTATCTTTCATCGATATTCAAGTTGATGTAATCCATAAACATGCACCTATGCATGAGGAGGGACAAGGCTCTAGGTCTAGACCATTTGTAGCAGGATCACTAAATATCCATGACTCAAGTTGGGACGAACAGACCTTGAGTGAGCTAGACGATCTTGAAAAGGGTACCATCATTGACCTCGATATTCCAATAAACAACTATGACGAAATGGCTATCCAGACACTTGCATCCATCAACCTAAATGAATCTGATGACCTCATGCCATTAATCCATCCAGAACTCATTGACTGGGAACTTGTCAAACCTCTGACTATACCAATATTTGCAGATGATGATGTCATCATAAATTTCCTATGTCATAGAAAAATTGGTACAAGTTCTATCTATAATACTCATAACAACACAACTCGGCAGGAGGGTGTCAAATCTTCCAATTGCAAAAATGAAAATTGGGAAAATAGATCTAATGGTGAAAACCATTCTATGGCATCATTAGATCTGGAAAAAGAAAAAATAAAGAATGCATCTAATGGTGAAAACCTTTCAGAGGCACTGAAGGATGGAATATTTTACACTCTTCTAGAAAATTATCATGAGCGATCATCAATCCTGGTAGAACCAACACAGTCTATGAACATTGGCACTGAAGAAAAGGAAAAAATCCTACATCTGGCAGAATCCATGACAGGTCAAGAGAGATCAGAATTCATCAATTTCTTTAAGGAAAGAAGCATCAACTTCACTTGGTCATATTCTGATATGCCAAGCTTATATCCAAATCTGCTCATGCATCATTTGTCTTTGCCCACGGGAATCAAGCCTGTCAAGCAAAAATTGAGAAAAATGCATCCCCATATTGCATTGATGGTAAAGACAGAGCTAAAGAAATTTTTGGATGCTGGATTCATATGATCTATAGACTACATCGAGTGGATATCAAATATTGTACCTATTTCAAAGCCAGACAATAGCATCAGGATATGTATGGATTTCAGGGACCTAAATAAAGCATGCTCGAAGGATGATTTTCAATTACCAAATATATACATCATTGTGGACTTGACAGCAGGGCATGCCATGTTGTCAATCATGGACGGTTTCTCTAGGTACAATCAAATAAAAATAGCTCCAGAAGATCAGGAAAATATGGCTTTTATATGTCCATGGGGAACCTTCTGCTAGAACGTCATGCCATTTGGTCTGAAAAATGTAGGATCCACCTATCAAAGAGCAATGACAACAATCTTTCATGATATGATGCACACCTTCATGGAGGATTACGTGGATGACATCTTGGAAAAATATGGTACTAGAGAAGGACATCTGCATATCCTAGGAAAAATCTTCACACAACTAGAGAAATTCAAAGTCAGGTTAAACCCCAAGAAGTGTGTCTTTGGGGTTACATTAGCAAAACTATTGGGGTACATTGTCTCAGAAAAGGGCATTGAGGTGCATCCAGTGAAATTCAAGGCGATAATGGAAATGTTTCCTCCTACAAATATCAGTCAACTCAGATCACTACAGGGAAGGCTCCAATAGATTAGGAGATTTATCTCCCAGCTGGCAGACAAAAGTCATCTGTTCAATCATCTGTTGCATAAAAATGTGGTTTTCAAATGGGATAATGGGTGTGAAACAACATTCAATCAAATCAAACAGTATCTAATGTCACCACCAATTCTCATTCCACCAATAGAAGGAAGACCTCTGATATTGTACATTTCCATGATAGATATCTCTTTGGGGGCACTATTAGCGCAACAGGATTATGAAGGAAAAGAACATGCCATCTACTATATCAGTAGAACATTAAATGGTTATAAAATAAATTACACTTTCATAGAGAAATATTTCTTGGTGGTGGTGTTTGCTACTCAATAGCTGAGACACTATATGCTGACTCATACAATCAAGCTAATAGTAAAGATCGACCCCTTAAAATATCTACTCAATAAAGCTGCCTTAACAGGTAGACTGGCAAAGTGGGTCATGCTATTAAGTGAATTTGACATTCAATATGTGGAGAGAAAATCCATCAAGGGTTAGGCAATCGCTGAAAAATTAGCTGAGGCTCCTCTACCAAATGATCGACCAATGACAATGGAGTTTCTAGATGTAGACATTCTAACATTGATGCCCCAACAATGGGTATTATATTTTGATGGATCATACACACAGCATGGATTTGGAGCATGGATTTTGTTCATCTCTCCCCAAGGACACACCATTATGAAATCATATAGGCTGATTTTTCAATGTACAAATAATGTGGCAGAATATGAAGCATTGATCATTGGGGTCAAAATAGCAATTCAATGGAAAGTCACGGACTTACAAGTCTATGGGGACTCTCAACTAGTCATTTATCAAGTGAATGATGAGTATCAAACAAAATATGAAAATTTGATGCCCTACAAGCAACAAATAGATGATATGAAACAGTTCTTCATCAATAGCAAGTTTGATCAAATTCCAAGGGTGGAGAGAAAAGTTGCAGATGCTATGGCTACAATTGCTTCATTATTACAATTGCCAAAGAAATTTGGTTGTTATGAGTTTATGGTAGAACAAGTATCATGTCCTTCCCATAATCAATCAGAATCCACTACCATATACAATCTAGAAACCATTGAAACCTCCATCTATGAAGAAACTTATGCTTACCTGAAAGATTATGTCCTTCCTCCCGATCTTTCTAGGAACCAAAAATGAAACTTTATCCGCTAATCCGCTTGACATAATTTAATCACAAACATCCTTTATCGACGAGGTCTTGATGGTACCTTACTCTAATGTCTAGAACGCGATGAATCTAAAATAGCCCTACAAGAAGTTCACGAGGGTATTTGTGGCACTCATTTGAGTGGGATAACTCTAGCCAAGAAACTCGTCCATTTGGGATATTATTGGCCATGCATGGAGAAAGAATCCTATCAGTTTATTAAGAAATATCAAAAGTCTCAAATTCACAGCAATCTGATTCATGTACCAGCTCAAGAACTGCATCCCTTTACATCAACATGGCCATTTTTTCAATGGGGATTGGATCTAGTAGGAAAGATACATCCCTCTTCATCCAATGGACACAAGTTCATTATCACGGCTATAAAGTATTTCATAAAATGGATAGAAGCAGTACCTCTTACAACCATCACTGGGAAGCAGATTTCCTCTTTCATCTTGAACTACATCATCTGTCGATATGAAATCCCTAAATCCATTATCACTGATAATGGATGACCTTTCAAGAATCAAGATGTCCAAGAACTATGTGAAAAGTTCCATATCCAACATCATTTTTCAACACCGTACTATCCTTAAGGGAATGGCCAAGCAGAGGCCTCAAACAAAACAATTCTAAAAATTCTAAAAAAGATGGTCAATGATGTTGGACATGATTGGCATGTTCAACTCAATCCTGCACTATGGGCCTATAGAACAAGTATCAGAACACCAACAGGAGCTACACCATATGCATTGGTATATGGATCAGAAGCCATATTACCCATCGAAGTAGAGATTCCATCCCTTCGAGTATCACTCAGAGGAATCATTTAAGATGAAGACTATAGGGTATCTAGACTGCATGAACTGGAATTGTTGGATGAGCGTCATCAACAAGTTGTTAATCATCTAATGGCTTATCAATAGAGAATGTCACGTAGTTACAACCATAGGGTAAAACCGAGGGTCTTTTAGGTTAGTGATTTGGTTCTAAAAGAGAACCCTAGGAATCAGTAGGACAGGGAGAAGAAAGGTAAGTTTGAGCCTAATTTGCTAGGTCCTTTTGTTATCATATCAGTGTATGGATCAGGGGCATATCAACTATCAATGTCATAAGGGGATTTGTTTGATGAACTTATCAACAGTATCCATCTAAGAAAGTTCTATACTTAAATCTCCTAGTGCATGGGTCAAACATCTGAAAATGGTTTCCTTGATGAAAACCTGGAAAACAGGCATCTTGGCAACACAAAAATACAAAAAAATAAAAATAATAGAAAATACAAAAAAAATGAGAAAAATGAGAAAAATAAACAAAACAAAGAGTGTAATCGAAACATATGGTGAAAACCTAGAAACAGGTGTCATATGTGATTCTAAAGATCAACTTTCCCATCTATTTGGATACATATTGGGATCAATAATCTGGCTATCAGTACCGTTTCATTTCATGTCATTAGTCTTGCCATCATTGCATCCATATCAAAATCATTTCACATAGTCAAGTCTCACTCCAAAGCTTGGGGGCAACATTTGTATATCATTAGGGGCAACAAAAACATCGATCTCACCAAAGGGCAAACAATAGTATGGCAGGAAAAATAAAAAATGATCAAAGTGCAACATCAATCATTGTCAGAAGGGCATCAAACATCTGTATCATATCGAAAATCCAAAAACATGTCAAAAAGTCAGTCTGAAAAGAAAAAATCCAAAAATATAGGTTTGTGTCAGTCGAACTACGTGGTCTCTACGTGTGTAATGTAGGCAAGGCTAATCTTTGATTAGCCCCTGAGACCCCTAAGATAAGTTAGTAGGTTAGGTCTTTGGTCAAAATCTCAAAAATCACAAAAACATCACAAAATTAGGATGGATGATCTAAAATCTGAATAATGATTGAAACACTCTAAGTAAAAAATGGATAAATTGTATTTTTGATTATCATTTCTTTGGAGTAACTCGATGATGTATTGCACTAGAGAAACAAGGAAAAAGAATGATATTTTTATTGTTTGTTGTCTGTATGTTAAATCATATAAATGTGTGAATTGTCGAGGGATGTGCTATGAAAATGTATCACCGATGACATTCATAATTCACACACTAAAATGATTAATCTCTTCCTATTTGCGCAATGAATGCTCAGGTCATCTCGGTTCAATTATACCTAGATGGTTGTGTTTGCTTGCAATATCAAAAAAAAAAAACATGAAAGTAGTACTCAAGTTGTCATTGGTTTAACACATACTATTGATGCTTGTACTTTCTTTCAACATCCAATAAAAGCTCTATGATGATACCAAGCACAAAAATACTGTTAAAATGACAATGGTTTTTGCATATAGTTGCATGATAAAATTAGACTGCATTCATTATAAATTCAATATCTGCAAAGTATTTTGTTGCATAAAGGATTCCAATGAGTGATTATCTTATCTACAAATATGACTAAGTATACTTTACATTATTCAAAATCATCAAAAACATATAAAAGGCATCATCTCATCATAAAATTTATCATCATTTTATCATTCATGCATTTTACATCAAATAAATTATACATTAAAATGTACCATAAATGCAAGTAATGTCATTATTATCATTACATCATCCATCCATTATCATTCATCATAAGATCATCATTTTTATCATTATCACATTTAAAATAAAAAGCATTTATCCATCCATCCATACATTTTTATCACATTTAAGCATTCATATAGATCATCATTTAGAGATTCATACATCTAAATATCATATAATCTGCATATTCATTTCTATCATTTTTATCATCATCACATTTAAAATAAAATGCATTTATCATAGCATCATTATATTGAAATAAAAACATTCAGATAGAACATCATAGAGAGACATCATCACATAATAAATGCATCCATCACATAGAAATCATAAACCATCATAAGATCAAATCAACTGCATCTCGTATATATATCATCAATGTCAAGTATACAATGAAGTCTGAAATAAAGATACATCATCAAAAATGAGCTAAATCATAATATACATCATATCTCAAAAAAAAAGGGAATGTCTAAGATAGCATCTATGATCTGCTACTGCCAGAATGTGCGGGCCCAACAGGACTAGTACCACCACCACCACCGGAAGGACCAAGTACTTTATGATCTCCTCGAGGAGGTTGCATCACACCCTCACTAACTATTTAGGTGTGAGTCTGACTAGATCTCGAAGGGGCATAGCTAACTCTGCGGTCAGCAAGCACTGCATCATGATATCTAACCCGATAAAACTCTACCTCTCAGCCAGCCCACAAGACCTCCCTCATGTAGTAGGCCACTGAGGTACCATCGACCACTCTCTATAGTGTCTCAGTTGTCTCCTGTGCCCTCTCAGCAATCTATCTGGCACTGTCTCGCTCATCTGTCAATGTGGCAACCTGAGTCTACATAGCAGTCAACTATCTCTATACCTGAGCCTGCATCTGAGTTTGCGTCTAAACCACCAAACCCCGAGCCTATACCAACTATCCCTACAGTGTTTTTAGTTGTTTCTAGAGACCTATAATCTATCTCTGGTGGTCAACTAACGGTATTGCCACTGCTCACCTCTTACGAGGCCTGCTAGATGAAGGACCAACACTGACTGGTCTAGCCCCTCTACCACCTCCACCACCACCATCACTATCATCCCCATTGCTACTATCACCGTTGTTGCTCTTGGTACTACTACCTAATGAAGAATCACCCCCACTATCATCTGAACCCTTGGCAGCATCCTCCTCAATGGGTAACAGTGTTGGCTCATCCAGAATAGTGATACGCAGATGCAGAGTCAATGCAAAAAATGCAGTGTAATCCTTTGTAACAGGTGCCTCAGAAATATCCCTATGCATGTCCTAGGGTGACGGCTGCAGTGCCTTGTATCCCTCTACTAAGACCTCATATGATAGGCATGGTAGCCAATCAAGTATATCACTCTGCCACCTAGCATAGTGGGCTACCCCCTGAGGCATACATTGAATGATTCCATACTACCTGTACACTCATCATAGCAAAAACCTCTCCAAAACAAAGGGTGTCCGACCAATCAGGTACATGGAATCATAGAGATACCCCAACATTGCACCGTCCTTATCCCACTGCTCATAGTCTAGATATGGCTGCCAGACGATGCTCTCTGTATCATCAAAAAATCACCTCCAATGCTCCAATTTACCCATCCGAGCTTGGGTAAATCTGCCTCTGTATCAAAACACATACGGTCTGTCCATAACTGGAAATGGTTGAGCAATGGAAAAATGCTCCCATGCCCACACCTATAATAGGGTCATCCATGTTGATAAACTGCATGCCCCAAGGTATACCACTGAATGAAGGTCATGGTAGAGATGTGCCAGCATGCACATCCCCCATGCATATCTCGTACCATGTACGACCATGCTCTCTAGAATCCTACCCCAACCCACAAGGAATCCCTTTGACCTATGATTAGGGCAAAGGAAACCTCCAATGAATCCAACAAGCACTGTTGGTGGTGAAGTGTAGGCATCAGCAATCTTCCTCTATTGGACACTCGGACCTACAATGTGTTGATCCTAAAACACTCTGCGAAGAGCATCTCTCCCACCAGCCTCATGAGAATCATATACTATAATCTCTCCCATGAATGGAATCCATAAAATCTGCCGCATGTCCTCAGGTGTGACCTTCATCTCACCAGTGGGTAAGTGAAAGGTATTGTGGTCACTATGCCACCTCTCAGCCAAAGCAGTAAGGAGACCCCGATTAATCCTAATCTGGGGCATGTCAAGTAAATTGGTGAGGCCACACCGATCTATGATCTGAATCTCATCTGGTGTCAAATGAGGTATCAAATCAGTGGTCCAAGGAAACCTCTCTCGCATCTGGAGAGTACCCAGATCGTCCTATCATCACAATGAAAAAATCTATAATCAATGCATTATGTCAAGATATCAAAATTCATTCTACTATCAAGTCTAATCCAAAAATTGGTATGAATTTTCAATCAAAATTCATGAATGAACATCAACAAACCTCACCTATCATGAGGTTCATCAAACATTATCTAATCTCGCCTATCATGAGATTTATCAGATATTGAATCTTTTCCTCACTGATCATGAGGATCATCATCAATAGGATTTCTTCTCTCCTATCATGAGAGTAAGTCTTATTTATATCATCAAAATCCAACATCAAGAATTTGGATTATCAATCATACCAATCTGAAGAATTGACATGATCAAAATTGATGAAATCAAGGTTAACTAAGTCAATATTTGTAGTTCTGACATGGATGCACTAAAATAGGCATCCAAAGTGCTAAATCTCAAAAGTGCTACTTTATCAATTGGATGTGCTAAAACAGGCACCCAAAGCGCTATTTTATCTGAAGCACTACTTCAGCACTCTGATGCACTATAATAGGCATCAGAAGCGCTACTTCACCCTAAGCATTGTTTTACCGCATCGAAGCAATAAAAAATTCCATCAAAGCGCCACTTTACCAGAAGCGCTACAACAGACCATAGATGTGCTATTATACCAAATCAAGCGCTAGAACTTTCTAGGCACTAATATCCGGCATCGATGCACTAAAACTAACCACCTAAGCGCTAAACTATTCTATGGAAGCACTAGAGAAAATAATGCAAGCACTAAATCTCAAAGCACTAAAACAACTACTGGAAGCACTACACCGGAGTGAAAGTGCTACAACACGACTTGGAAGCGCTAAATTAGCTAAAAAATGTAACAAACATTAAAAATCATTAAAAAAAAAATTGCACGAAAAATGAGGTGGATATGGGTACATACCGAAGGTCCGTACACAGTCGGCCATCAGTGACGTCTCATGCACTCGAAATGGTGAGTGTTGTAAGGGATTGGTATCTTGCTCCATCTAGTTGAAATGTCTCTCTCACTGAAGTTTGAAAGTCAAAAGGGTGCAAATGACTTTGAAAATGACCTTTTGGACTTTATATAACTTTCGAAAAGGGAATTTTATGGATTTTATTGTATTTTGATTAATTTTATCCATGAAATTAATTAAAATACATCTACGGGCTGTATTTTTCTTCATCATTGTCAGGAGATAAATTATTTATTCATCAAATCATCATCAAATCATCAAAATCATCATGAAATTTTGAAATTTCTCAAAAATCATCAAATCATTAATTTATCTCCCGAGGGGGCATATTATCGGCAATCATCTGAAAATCAATGTCTGGGGCACGTCTAGGGCACAATGAATTTTTATCATCAATCTTGGCAGTAGCAGCAAAATTTTCTTTGAAGCAACGCATAAACACATCACTTCGAAGAGGGGCAAAATGTATACACCTAAAAATGGTTTGGAGAATCTGATTAATTAAATATAAATTATTTGATTAATTATCCTAAATTCCTCTACTATTTAAATAAATAGAAATATTTATTTATATAGTTCACATTTAAATTCTTCTAAATTAAATACTTTGTTTGATTTAATTATCATTTCCCTATTTTATTCTATCACATCAATCTTAAAATTAATTAAATAAAGATTAAAACACTTTATTTATTAATTGTCGTATTCTTCTATTTAATTTAATAAACAACTTCTATAGTTTGTTTTATTAAATTATTTATCCCTCTTTTGCTAATTAAATAAATCAAACTATTTAAAAGGCATAAAGAATATTCCATCTATTTTTCCTCAAAATTGAATTAGATATCCTATGTCTAATTTATGTCTAAATTATGTCAAAATTAATGCTTTGAAACTTCATGGGATGTTTTGGAGACAAATTGGAGACAAATTCCAAATTCTTCTCTGAATCCTCCTCCATCAATCTTTCCTCTTCTCTTTCCTGTTGTTTTCATGGGGGCAATCTCCAAAATTCTCTCAATCTCCTCCATCTTTCACCATTCAATCCTCTAGATTGAATCCAAGCCTCTCATTGAACCAAGAAAAGGATCCCAAGTTATCAAGTTTACTCTGCAGAAATTCATCAAGCATCCAAGCATCCAAGCATTCAAGCATCCAGCATCAATTTTTCATATCATGGCTGCCTCCTGTAGCTACATTTCTCATTTTTCATGTCAATTCATATTGCATTAGTTTCTTTTTTGTTATATACATATTATCAGCATCCTTCTCATTCTCTAAATTATCATTTTAACAGTCATAGTGCTCACACGATCTGAGAGCCATAGTGATTTAATAAATCTTTGGAGATAAAGAGAAATATGACACTTTCAGTAGATTATTGTTTTGAATTAGTTCAATTTGTTTGATCTTTGATATAATTTTGTATTAAGAAGTGTTTTGTGCTTTACACCTTATTCGCGCTTACAGTAATACTCATTGATCTTGTGTGTGTAGTGAACGTGATCACCAAATAATTCTTGTATATGCATGAACTTTAAGTAAAGATGATTGTGAACAATTAGAAGCATTATTAAAGGCTCATGATGGTTCTCTTCACCTACAATTGGTTCTACAACTCTCTCATTAAAACTTGGACCTAAAAATTGGATGTTTTATTTACCATAGCCCTGATGTCAAAGCAGTTTCTTGTAAAGTTAGGTCATCCATGGATAAGCTCCATGAATTTGGTCTCATTGGTTATTCATAAATTTCTATAATTCCCATTTGAAGGACAAATACATACCATAAACCATAGTATATTTAAGCCTTTATCTAATCATAGAAATTTTTCTCTTGATTATTTTTCACTTCAATCAGCTAAGCCCATCCAACCATGTGAATATTATTTATTTGTGTCATATCAAAATTTTAAAGCTAAGCGTATATCCTAATTATCCATAAATAACATTCTTACTAAGGCTTCTTATTCTCTAGTGGCTACAATAGGTGTTCCTCCTACTTCACAGCCAGTGAACAAACCTTGTCCCAAATAGGGTATTCTTTCTCAAACTTCTAGAATATATGCTATGGTTCCCCCTTCTCCACCCTATAAAGGAACATGATACAAATATTTTGTGAAGCCTTTGAGGTTTAAATTTGTGCCTCCTAAGGAAAATTATGTTTTCATGCAAAAACCTTAAAAAACCAATAGTTTATCAATCTTTAACAGTTCTTTCAATTCTTTTTATAAAGGAAGAAAAAGGACCAATATTGGGAAATTTCTCAATTAATCCTTCACAAGATAAATCTAATACAAGACAAAATCAAAGTGAAAAAGAATAAAAATGATAATTTCAAGCTATGGCTCATCAATTTTTTGAATATCATAAACCCTTACCTAATGATTATCCAACTGTAATAAATTCCAATGAAATACCTCCCACTCATCCATATTTTTCATTTCTTAACACCACTCCACAACCCTCACTGAATCATGAATCTAAACCTTATTTATCCCAACAAAAAAAAGAACCAAAAACTCACTAACTTTAAAAATATGGATGTTAGTGCTCAGAATCATGCTTAGAGAACTAATATGTAGCCTATTATGATACATTATGATAGAAAGTCAAGAGTTAAGACAAAAGAACAACAAGAAGATCACAATGAATTATCTCTTATAAATTTATAAAATTAATGGATCTAGTTGTGAATGACCATGATGATCCTCCTAATGCATGTGATCCACCATGTGTTGAACTCAATAATTCTCCTTGTACCACACTTTTATAGTTCCTTTAACCTATTTCCCATCTTCTATTTATGACGAGAAAGAATTGGATGCAGATAATTTACTATAGATCAACTCACATGTGTAGTATGATTTCAAATCTTTGTGTTTTTTATTGCATGTAATGTGGTCTCCTTGTAATGTGCTTCGTAGTGTGTCTTGGTTTTTTTAAGTTTTCTTTGGATGACACTTATTGTTCTTGTTGACTCAAGGATACAAAGAAAGAAAATCTATCTTGACATTCATCTATTGGTATCTTCATTTGTCTTTATGTTGTGAACATATTTTCTTTGTTCCTTTTGGGAATGATGCAAAGTGTTGAGACATTTAGGTCCCTTCCATGTTGAACCAAAATCTCTTATGTTGTCTTAATGTGTCATTCCTTCCTTGCATTCATAGTTTCACAAGTATTTGGGGAAGGGTCTCAATTTTGAGCATGATCATATTATACATTATCTCTCTTCTATATTGACCCTAAATATGTGGATGCCTTATATGTTATTTTTGTCTTGTTAATTATGTGGCTTTGTCTTGGGGGAATCCCCTTGTCATGAGTCATCTTCATTAGGAATATATTATTTTGCATAGGATTTTTCAATAAGCTCCCATGGCCTATCATGTTTCAAATATCATTGTAGTCTACCTTAAAGGTAATTTTTCAATAAGCTCTCATGGCCCCTTTTCATGTTTGTATTTTGTTTTTATTGCATTTTTTATTATGTTTGCATTGTACTTTCATTGTGTTTGCATTATGTTTGTTTTGTGTCTTTATTGTGTATTCTTTGTGTTTTTCATTCTACATTACACCTCATGTGTGTGTTTTCCTTTATCTTCACATTGTTGTTATGTAAGATATTGAGCCTTGGGGCTAGCACATCCCCTAGACTTGGTGTCATCCTGCCTCTCCAATGTTTTGATAAGATAAGCCTTCATGTCTTATCCTTACTTTAGTTTGGGAATGAGCATAAGTTCATACTCACAAAATTGGGGGCTAAATTTAGCATCATAAATTTTCACCCTTGACAATTTCACACTAGGTTTATCTCCCCCTATGTGCTTGGACTTATTTATTCTCTTAATTTTCCTATTTTATTGTTATTTTCAAGAAGTTAGCATAAAATTTGGAATTAACATTTACTATTTATTTAATGACAGAAAAATTCCAATAATAGGTTTGGACTAGGGTGCCACCACATTCATCCAACTTATTTTGGCCTAATTTTAAATATGTTATTGTTGAAATTTCAACATTTACAAATGTAGGGAGCTTCCTTTTGAGAAGTATCTCTCACATGACTGTTTGAAGGTAGTGTTTAATTTTTCTTGCTCTAGAGTGGAGGAAACTATTCACACCATCCTTGGAACAGAGGTCACAAGCCCACGAGCTAGAAGGATCATATTTCCTTCACAGGTGCTTTTTGTTTTCCTGTCTAACATAATGGATTTGCTGCAGTCCTGTAGGGAATTAGTGTGTATTGTTGAACAATTTTTCAAGCCCTATTTTCTTCAGCATAATGCCTTGTTACTTGCAACCCAAAATTATAATGTGTTTGTTGGGGAATGGGATATAGGTGGCTTATTCCTGAGAGAGTTTATATTTCACCATCTAGACTTTGAGGTGATCTATGAGTCTATTAGATTAGCCTTGCAATACAAGAGTGATATCAGACTATTAAATGCTCTAAAGAAGAACTGTAGGTTGGTCTGTATGAACATGGATAGGGAAATTAAGGACAAATATTATGCAATATATTTTCTCAGGGCTCATGATCCCCATTCCTTGATTAATTTTGTTGGCCTAGAAGATCGTGGTTCTTTACCAACTCCAAATGTGGGGCATGTGGAAGGTCTTGAAAATACACCAGCTCCAAACGCGATTCAAGCTAAGTTTCAAGGGCTTTCAACAAAATCAAAGATGGGTTGAATGGAAGCAGAGGCTATTGGACCATATGGTATTGATGGTGGTAGATAATTGGGGTCCTCCAATATTAAATGCTCTAGGTGTAGACCAAGGATACAATGACCATGGGTGGCATGAGCGTTGTGCCCCAGTTGCAGTAAATGTCCTATTTGATGGTCAAGGATCCAGTGTACATGGATGGCCTATTCAGAGAGAGCCAGTTGTAGATGATGCTTTTGTGGGTCATGCAATTGTAGATGATGCTCGTGTGGGTCGTGATAGCCAAGCCGGAGGAAGTTCAAAGGAACAGGGTGAAAATTTAGTTCAGATGGCTTCAATGGAGGAATAGAAAGGGATGGGTCCTATAATTTTTTGTGAATTTAGGTTTCAATCTAGGATTACTGTAACATTGATAATTAGATGGCCAGATTTTTATGTTAATGTTAAGCAGTAATAGGTAAAAATCTTCGACAGTTTTGCATTCCTTGTGCATTGTAATGATAAATCTGATATATCTAGGAAATCATGGACTCATAAGATCCACTTCCTATGTAAAAATTTACTCTTACAATATATATATATATATATATATATATATGGGCTTAATACCTTTACTTTAAAAAAAAAATTAAATTAAATTCATTTGTCAACTTTTAATAATTAATTTTGTAGACTTTTGATAATTAATTTTGTTGTAAAATGAACCAATGTATATAAATACAACTCTTTTTCACCATTTTAAATTCTAGGCAATTTGAACTTCCACTGAGCATCCCAAAAAGTAAAGAGCAGAATAAGAAAAATTTAGAACACTTATTATTAGTCAATACTCATGTTTCCAATGCATCAATTTTATATTTGAGTTTGTTCATGTTTTGTGTTCATTTTTTTTTTAGTACTAACACTTGTAGGACCTTGAATCAAGCAATAAATTCTCCTTGCATCATATGATTACAATGAATTCAGCCCATCAAGGAAAGAAAATATGAGTGATAAGTTGTAGCACTTGTAATTTATCACTTGTTTCATCTATTTTTCGTCTTCTTAACCAAGGGTAAGAACTCTTTACATCATCATAGTCGTTGTGGAGGTAGAAACACAAAAACTATGATGATCTTGTATGCAAGTGGTAGATCTAAAGTGGATTTGGGAGAATATTGAAGACCTAATTGTAATATCAATAATTTAAGCCTCCTACTTCAACAAATTAGGGTAAGTGGAATTAATCATCAACAAACGAAGTTCTAAAGCTAGTCTAGGAAGGAAGAACCAATAGATTGTGACCATCTAAGATGTGTTCATTGATTATTGAGATCTACATTCTTTGGACTAGGGCACCACAACCCCTATCCAAGCAATTTGAACCCAAATTTACATGTCAGGTTCCTCTATCTTTGGACTCTACTCTTTTTTCGTCCATTTCTATCTTTCAGTTTTTCAATTGTTTGTATTTACATTAGTTTGTTGGAGCCTCATAGTTTACCTAGAAATAAATTTTCATAATTAAATTAAGTTAACTCCTAATAATCACCCCAAAAGAAGAACCAAAACCCTGATCCACCATTTTTCCTCTTCCATTGAGGTTAGTAGCCAAGTAGGTGTATGTTATCAATTTTAGTTCTATCTAAATGTAATGTAGAAGAAAGTGTGATTTAGACCTTTAATCCATTTTACCACATCACTATTTATCTATTTATTGCAACCTCTATATCTTTATCTCTCATTTTCCCTTTCTCTATCTCTCTCACTCCCACTCTCCTTTACATCTATATCTATTTATTTCTCTTTATCTATCTCATCATTCTCCCTTTCTCCATTTCTCTCCTTCTCTATCTCTCTCCCTCTATATATCCCTATTACTAGTATGTTACAGGTGTTTTCATTGATGTCAACAAAATAGATATCTTTGATGATGTTGTCTTGGTTGTCAGTAGAGTGGCAGTGTGTGGATGGTTGCATATGCTACAATTAAGGTGTTGGTATAAAATATTATGTATGATGTTGGATGTCATGAGCTGCTATAATATTTTTTCTATATTTCATGTTACTCATGTATATGTAAATTATGTTGTGAATGTTGCATTCACAGTCTGTTGATTTTCTTATAGTCAATGACTCGAGAAGTTTCTCTAAAAATATCTAACGAATGCTCTACATTCCTCCACATTAGAAGATAAGAACCTGTGTTTTGGAAGGTAGAAAGAGTCAACTGTGAAGCATGTGTATTCCAATTTTTAAAACATAAAAGTTACCATAGAAGTTTCCTTAGTAAGTAGAGTGAAAATTGTGTTGTTGTAGTCATGGAAGGTTCAAAGAATTGCTTCACATTTCTATGCAATTGTTGTTGTGGTCTTATGATTTGGAGGATGAGTTTTAAATGTATATTTGTTGTCTCTCTTTGATTTTAAATTGTTGAATTATACAACAATTCGAGTTGTCAAAATTATATCTCAAGACTGTGTTGTTTGGGTTTGCAATAGATACTAATTCTATGTGTGTTTGCTTGCACCAACATAATGTTGTATGAAGGTTTGAAATAAGTGAATGGAAATATTATTGAATATCATTTGATTCTTGTGATATAATACACATGATGCTATCTTCTCTCTTTGGTATCGCTTATGTTCTAAGTTAATATTTTCAAGGTTGAGTATTTTCTAGGTCAATGTAGTACTTTAAGTTTCTTGTGCTAGGCTTTTGTGGCATGCACTAGCATGGGAATGCACACGAAGTTAAAATAGGTCCTGCTTATCTTCTGGATTGGACTACATTGAATTTCCCTTTCCTTCAAATGTTTTTGAAGCTAACTCAATATGGTCATTACACATTTCATGTTCATACATTTCAATGTGGTAAAAAAGGAGAAACATTTGTATATTAGCAGAAGGTATAAATGAAAGATCAAGTGTGTGATCTCAAGGTTTTCAAGTTTTTAATGTGTAATTAATGATTTTTTTTTAAAGCAGTGCCCTAAAGGCAGAGGAATGAGTGTAAATTTGTAGAGAAGTATTTTATGTATGCTAGAGGCAGTGAGCCGAAAGAATAAGAGTATAAGTGAAGGGTGGAAGGCAATGAGCTGACCAAAGTATGTAATTGAGTGTTGGAGGTAGTGAGCCAAAGGTAGAAGTGGAGGTATTAGTGTTGGAGGTAGTGAGCCAAAATTAGAGAAGTGTAAGTGGAGTGCTTAAGGAAATGAGCTGGAGGCAACAGTGGTGTTCCAGAGACAGTTATTTGTCTAATTCATTAAAGTATTTTATTTTGAGGTTGTAGCCTCATTCTATAAGTATTCAACAAGGATTTATAAACTTCCTTAGGTTAAAGACCTTAAAACCTTTTGTAACTATTTTTTCATTTTGTGAGGCTATATTTGGACAATAGCTCCAAAAACCTTTCTCACCATGGTTTTCCCCTTGTTGGGTGTTCCACATAAATCTGGTGATGTGATTGTGTGCTCTTATTTTGAATGCTCTATTTGGTTATAGGTTTTTATTGTTAAATTTTTGAATTGAATTCATTGAGGGATATACTAATTCACCCCCCCTCTTAGTATATTTGTGTGTTCCAACATTTAGTATAAAATCTAAGTTCCTTGGTGTAGCCTAACAATTGAAGGTAGATCTTGGTTTAGAAAACATGACTCAAAAGGATTCATCTTCTAAGCCACCATAGTTTGATGAAAATAACTATTCCTTCTAGAGTGTAAGGATGGATACCTATCTCACATTGCTTGGGTATGATTTTTGGAGACTAGCCAAGGATGATTATGTTGAACTTGCTCATCCTATCACTGATCCAGATACAAAAATGGCTCAAGAGAATAATTATAAAGAAAATAATGCTATCTTGATTGGGTTAGAAAATTTTGAATTTGTTAAGGTAGTGCAATGAAAGACTACAAAGGAGATATGGGATCAGCTCAAGAATCTTTGTGAAGTAAAGTTGCAATCCAATAGAAAATTGTTTGAGAATCTAAATATGAAGAGGAGAACATATCCAATTATTTGCTCCAGGTACATGAAGTTGTGAATGGAATGAGAGGTCTTGGAGAAGACATAACTGAATCTATGGTGGTGAAGAAATTTTTGGGGACTCTCCCTCACTGGTTTGACTCAAAAGTTTTTGGAATTGAAGAATCCAATGATTTGACAAATCTTACAATGGAAGATTTGTTTAGATCCCTCACAACCTATGAAATGAGGAATGGAGTTCAAAGTACACAAAAATAAAATTTGCATTCAAAGTTGTGAAGAAAGAAGAAGCATCTAGTTCACACAATGATTCTAAGGAAGAAGAAGAAGAAGAAGATGAAAAATTTGTGAGAAAGCTAAATAATGGATCAAGCAAGCACAAAGGTATTTATTACCATTTAAATGTTTTAATTATGGAGGAATTGTTCATTATGCTTCTAAATGTCCCTTTGGAGAAAATGAAAGTAGCAACAAGGTTTTCAAGAGAAACAATTTCAAGAAGAATCTCCTCTCCAAAGAAGAATATTGCTCCTCAAATGAAGAAGACCATTTGTCTTCATATTTGAATGGAGATGAATCCTTATTTATGGCCACTATTATCTCTAGAAGCTCAAGAAAATATATGGTTGAAGAAGAAGGTGAAATTGATTTTGAAGGTGAACTTGTCTCTGCTCTTGAAGTTTTGGAATGTGTAAGGAAAGATAACGAAAGGTAAAAGTCCCTGATTGAAGCCAAAATAAGTGAATGTAAAAGGATAGAGTAGGAGATCCTTTTACTCAAAAAAGAATTGGAGAAATTCATGTTTAGATGTCAAGAATTTGATATCAAAACTAAGGAAAGATGTCATCATGCAAGAATACCTTCAACAAAGAGGTTCAATTATGCATTTTTTTGTCATTGTTTCATTTATAGTATGGACATAAGGCTATAGAGTGCAAATCTGAAATGAATGCAAGAAATTTTTTAAGTAGAAATTATCTTGCCTCTTTGGTGGATGTCAATGTGACATGTTAGATCTGCAACAATATTGGACATATAGAAAAAATTTGCAAAAGTGATTTTGCAAGATTAGAAATCTAAAAGGCAAATGGTGTTGAGCAAGTCAAGGAAACAAGCAATTAAAATTCAATGGTTGTTCAGAAAAAAAATCATGCTCAATGAAAAAAAAAAATGGGTAATAGGCAGTAGGTATTCAAGTCACATGGCTGGTGACAAAATAAAATTCATCAAGTTGGTTAAATGGAATGGTAGATCAGTAAAGTTTGGAGACAATTTATCAACAAAGATCTATGAAAAAGGCACTATAAGTATTGATAGAAAAGCCAAGACTGGAGATGTTTACTTTGTTGAAGGTAAAAATCACAATCTTCTCAATGTAATTCAGATGTGCAAAAAAGGATACAATCTCTTATTTAATGAGAAAGGATGTGAAATTAGAAAGGCCAAGTCTAGTAGATTGGTGGCAGACTGTTTAAGAACTGAAGGAAACTTATATACCCTTAAGGGTGTAAATGGAATAATTTGTCTTGTAAAATAGACAAATGAATGTTGGTTGTTGCACAAGAGGATGGAACACATCAACTTTTATAACCATGTGAAGATCATCTCCATGCAAGTAGTGAGAAATATGCCTAAGGTTGTCAAACCTACAAGCACCATATGTAGAGAATGTCAGATTGGGAAGCAAAAAAGGATAAGGTTCAAGACCAAGGAGTAATCTACTACAAGGCCATTGGAACTAACTCATACTTATCTACATGGACCATCCAAGACAAAGAGTATTCAAGGTGAAAGGTATTTCATGTTACTTATTGATGATTTCTCTAGAATGACATGGGTCACTTTCTTAAAAGAAAAATTAGAAGCCTTCAATAGATTCAATATTTTCAATTCTATGGTTGAGAATGAAATGAATTCTATAATCAAGTGTTTGAGGTCTGATAGATGTGGTGAGTTCACATCAAGTGAGTTTGAATAATTTTGTGAAGATCATGGTATAAATAGACACTATTATGTTGCTTGAACTCCTCAACAAAATGAATTAATGGAGATAAAGAATATAACTTCTCAAGAAATGACAAGAACAATGTTGAATGAAGCTAAATTGTCTGATGTGTATTGGAAAGAATCAATCCATACTATTGTTTATATCATTAACAAAGGTTAGCTAAGGGTGGATAGCACCAAAAATCCCTATGATATGTGGTATGGGAGATCACTAATTGTCAATTATTTTAATTTATTTTGGAAGAATATGCTTTATTAAAAGAGATGAAGAAGGCTCGGGAAAGTTTGATTCAAGATCAAATGAATGAATCTTTCTTGGGTACTCGACTAGGAGAAAAGTCTATAGATGCTATAATAAAAGGATAAGGAAGGTTGTTGAAATTATAAATGTCAGAGTGGATGAAGAGTCACACCACAACACACATGAGAAAGAGGACTACTGGTCTAATGAATCTACCTACACAGAGGAAGAAGAAAAGAAGTTGAAGGGAAGGACAAAGCACTAGAAAAGATCCCCAAAACTTCTCCCAAGTATACTTAGAAAAATCATTCAGAAGATCAGATTATTGGAGATAAAAATGGAGTTCAAACAAGAAGAAGGTTTTCAAAAACAAATGAACAAGTAAAATTTTCTCTATTGTCAAGAATAGAACCAAAAACTTTTGTTGGTGCTAGAAAATATGATGGATGGATATAAGCAATGGAAGAAGAGCTAAATCATATTGAGAAAATCGGATTTGGGATTTGGTTCCAAGGCTTGCAGACAAGAATGTAGTTGGTACAAAATGGGTATTCAGAAACAAACTCAATGAAGATGGAGAAGTTGTGAGAAATAAATCAAGGTTGGTATGCAAAGGATATTTAGAAGTGGAAGGGATTGACTTTGAGGAGACATTTTCTCTAGTGGCAAGAATGAAGGCTATCAAAATGTTTCTTTCATTTTTTGTTCATAGTAATCTCAAAGTATATCAAATGGATGTGAAATATGCTTTCTTGAATGGTGAACTAGAATAAGTCTACATAGAACAACTTGATGGATTTTAGCTATCAGAAGACTCAAAAGTGGTCTATAGACTCAAAAAGGCATTGTATGGTCTCAAACAAGCCCCTAGGGATTGGTATACAAGGTTGGGAAAGTGCCTATTTCAGAAAGGCTTCAAGAAAGGTACCACACATAGTAATGTGTACATCAAAATAGAGGATGAAAATATTCTAATTGTTGTTGTGTATGTTGATGATATAATATTTGGTGGCAATGATGAAATGTGTAAGAGGTTTTCTAAAGAAATGCAGAAAGAATTTGAAATGTTTATGCTAGGTGAGTTATCATTCTTTCTTAAACTTAAAATTGCACAATTAGATAATGGTATCTTTATCTCTCAAGCTAATTATGTCAAGGAAATGCTAAAGAAGTTTGGTATGGAAGACTGCATACCAATAACTAATCCAATGTTAACATGTTGCCATTTGAGTAAGAATGATGTGTCACCTAAGGCTGATAAGACTTTATATAGGTCTATGATTAGGGACTTATTGTACTTAACTGCATCCAAGCCTGATATTATGCAATTCATTTTCTTGGTTGCAAGGTTTCAAGTTGATCCAAAATAAACTCATGTAAAGACCATCAAGAGGATTTTAAGATATTTGAAGATCACTTAGGACTTTGGATTGTGGTATCAACAGGGTAATGACCTTTCATTGAATGCATATACTGATGTTGATTGGGCTAGTAGTCTTGATGAAAAAACAACTACCAATGTTGGAGCTTTCTTTTTGGGAGAAAAATTGGTCTCTTGGTTTAGTAAGAGGCAGGACTCGGTGTCCTTATCAATAGCAGAAGTAGAGTATATTTCTACAACATTTTCCTACACCCAAGTTTTGTGGATGAAAAAAAAATTGGAGGACACAAAGGTGATGTATGATGAGCCCATTCCAATATGTGTGATAACACAAGCACCATAATTATTTCAAAAAATACAATGATGCATGCTAGAACCAAGCATATATCTATCAAACGTCGGTTCTTAAGAAAGAAAGTTACAGATCAGGAAGTAAGATTGGAATATCTAACCACAAAGAAACAAGTTGCAAACATCTTCACAAAGGCACTTTCAAAGGATACATTTGAGTATCTTAGAAAAAATCTATGGGTTTTTGCCTCTCCTTCTTCTAACTAGATGCATAGTTAGTACATTTGTCCAGTAGGAAAAATTCAAGACACATTTTTATCCCTAGATTGATGAAGGCTGACTCTCAGGGGGAGTAGGTAGAAGAATTTTGATGTTTGTACGAATAGGGGGAGCTTGTATGTTGTTTCAAGCTCTGTTGAAGACCATTAGCCCTTTGTCCTTGATGTCAAAGGGGGAGAAATTACATATCAGGATGGTGTTGTCATCAATGCCAAAAGGGGAGATTGTTGCAAGTATGTTACAGGTGTTGTCATTGATGTCAATAGAATGGAGATTGTTGATGATGGTATCTTGGTTATCAATAAAGTGGAAATGTATGGTGGTTGTATATGATGCAATTAGGGTGTTGGTCAAAAATTATTATGTATTATGTTGGATGTCATGAGTTACTATAATAGTTGTTATATATTTCCTATTACTCATGTATATGTAACTGATGCTTTGAATGTTACATTCACTGCTTGTTGATTTTCTTACATTTAGTGGCTTCAGAATTTTTTCTAAGAAGCTCTAGAGTCTAAATTCCTCCACATTATAAGATAAGTTCATTTGGTTTGGAAGGTAGATAGAGTCAAGTGTGAAGCATGTGTGTTCTAGTTTTCAGAACATAAGTCATCGTAGAAGTTTCCCGAGTAAGCAGAGTGAAATTGTGTTGTTGTAGTCATGGAAGGTTCAGAGAAATGCTCCATATTTCTCCATAGTTGATGTTGTGGTCTTGCAGTTTGGAGGATGATTTTTACATTTCTATCTATTCTCTCTTTTATTTTCAATTGTTGAAGTGCACCGCAAGTCAATTTGTCAAAATTATATCTCAAGACTATGTTTCTTGGGTTTGCGATAGATACTAGTTCTATGCATGTTTTCTTGTGCCATCATAATGTTGCATGAAGGTTTGAAATAAGGGCATGGAAAAATTCTTGAATATAATTTTATGCTTGTGATGTAATACATGTGATGATATCTTGTCTCTATCGTACCGCTTGTGGTCTAGAGTTAATATTTTGAGGGTTGAGTGTTTGTTGGGCCAACTTAGTACTTTAATTTGATTCCACCAAGTTTTTGTAGTGTGTGCCACTATGAGAATGCATGTAGAGTTAAAGTAGGTCTTTCTTATCTCTTAGCTTGGAGTGAATTTAATTTCTCTTTCCCATGGATGTTTTTGGAGCTAACTCAATGTGGTCATTGCATGCTTCATTTTCATACAATTTAGTGTGCTCAACAAGGAGAAACTTTTGGATACTGGTGGGAAGTATAAATGAAAGACAAGTGTTTGATCAAGATGTTCAAGTGTTCATTGTTTGATTAATGATAATTTTTGATTTAGCAGTGCATTAAAGTCAAAGGAATGAGTGAAAATTTGTATAGAAGTATTTGATGTATGCTAGATGCAATGAGAGGAAATCAGAAGAGTATAAGTGAATTGTGGAATGAAATGATCTAACCAAAGTTTTTAATTGAGTGCTAGAGGTAGTGAGCCAAAGGTACAAGTGGAGGTGTGAGTTTTGGAGGTAGTGAGCCAAAAGTAGAGAAGTTTAGGTGAAGTGTTTAAGTAAATGAGCCAGAGGTAGTAGAGGTGTTGTGGAGGTAGTTTCTTATCTAATTCATCAAAGTGTTGCATTCTAAGGTTGTAGCCTCATTCTGTAAGTGTTCACTAGGGAGTTGTAAACTTCCTTAGGTTAAAGACCTTAAAATATATTGTAACTATTGTTTTATTTTGTGACACTAGATTTGGAAAATAGCTCCAAGCAGTATTCTCATTGTGGTTTTTACCTTGTTGGGTTTTCCACATAAATCTTGTGTTGTGATCATGTGCTCCTATTTTGAATGCTCTATCTAGTTACAAGTTTTTATTGTTACAATTTTGAATTGAATTCATTGAGGGATATATGTATTCACCCTTCCCCCTCACAGTATATCTATGTGTTCTAACATATATCCCCCTCTCTTTCTCTATTTCACTCTCTTTCTCTATCTCCCCTTATTTTATCTACCCCTCTTTCTCGCTATACATATATATCCCTCTCTATATCTCTCCCTCTTCTCTATCTCCATATCTCTCCATTTCTTTATCTATACCTTTCCCCCTTTATCTCTCTATCTCTCTCCCTCTCCCTCTCCCTCTCCCTCTCCCTCTCCCTCTTCCTCTCTATCTCTCTATCTCACCCTCTCATAAACTCTATATATCTATCTTTTTAATTCTCTCTCCCTCTCTCTAATTCTATATTTCTTTCCCTATATCTCTATCTTTTTATATCCCTCTCTCTCCCCCTCCATTTATTTTTATTTATTTCACCATTTATTTATGTTTCTCTACCTCTCCATCTCACACATATTTTTTCTCTCTTAATCTCCCTCTCTATCTCTCTATCTCTCCCTCTATCTATCTATATCTCTTTATCTTCCATCTCTCTTTATCTCTCTCCCTCTCTCCCTCTCATCCCTCCCTCCATATCTCCCTTTCTATCTCTACATCTCACTTGCTTCCTCTCTTTATCTCTACCTCTCTCCCTCTTTTTATCTCCAACTATATATCTCTATATCTCCCTCATTCTATCTCTCTAGCATCTTTCTTTCTCTCACTCTCCTTGTATCTATTTTTATCTCATTATCTTTATGTGTCTTCCTCTCCCTCTATATTTTTCTACCTCTCTCACGATCTCTTTATAAGTCTCTTGTAAGGAAGCTAAGGTAGTGGAACAACTTCCTAAACTAACCCTAAGAGGAGAATAATTCAAAACTTTTACAGATATTTAATAATTACAAAAACTTAAAAATAAATATCATGCATACCACCACAATTATTTACATGGGGAAAACCCTTTTAGGAGAAAAACCCCACACTCCAATAGACACCCAATATATTATTTAGAAATAAAAATATTAGAATATATTTGTAGGCTAAGCTTCTCATAGGATTATCACCACCAAAGATCAAGAGACACCACGAGCGCTATCAGACTCGTAGAATACACCCACGTCTACATATATCCCACCTGCTTATAACAAGATTTTTGGAACGTTTTAGAATTAGGATTTTACAAGATCTTTTTTATTTGACGTGTTAATGAAAAAAAATTGATGTGTCAGTGGGAAAAAAACTTGACATGTCAGCGGAAAAAAACCTTGACATGTTAGCGAGAAAAAACCTTGACATGTCAATGAATTTCTTTTCAAGGCATTGCCTAGAACCCCACGTCTTGTTATGAGTATACAATATTGGCATGATCATTCACCACATACCAACATAAATCCTATCAACAATAAACTATATATACTTGCAAGGTTGAGACACATTTTCCAAACATCTCTTCCCCAAGTTTCCTCTCTATATCTCTATATGTCTCCCTCTTTATCTCTTCCTCTTTATCCTTGTATATATCCCATTACTCTCTATATCTCTTCCTCACTATCTTTATCTCTCTCATCCTCTCTATCTCTCTATAACTCTCACTTTCCCATTCTCTATCTCTATCACTCCCTCTCTTTCCTTCTCTACACTTCTCTCACTATGTGTATATATATGTATGTATGTATATATGTATATATCCCCATATCTCCCTCTATATATCTCTCTCCCTCTCTATCTCTCCCTCTCTAACTCTATCTCTCTTTCTTTCTCTATCTCTATATCTCTTTCTATCCCTCTCCCTCTCCCTCTCCCTCTCCCTCCTTCTCTTTCCTTCTCTATCTCAATCTCTCCATATCTCCATCTATATTTAGCTCTACATCCTCTCTCTACCTCTATATATCTTTATCTCAAACTCTCTCACCCTCTAAATCTATATCCATCCTCTTTATATTTTCCTCTATATATATTTTTATCTCTCATCATGTCTCTCTATCTCTCTCCCACTACCTCTCTATATATCTATGTGTACCCCTCTCTAGATCTCTCCCTCTAACATTCAAACAAGAAATATACAAAGACCAATATGCAAGAGTAGATGAAAACAATAAGAATCAAGTTTTCATATAATTTGAGAGGGGTTCTATTGGGCATTGGGGAGAGTAAAAAATTACATGTGGTAAATTTAATGTAGAAATTCCTAATTCGATAAATGGTGACATGGCGGTAGCTAAAAAATTTATAAAATTTATAAAATCCATGCCATACATTGAATTTTAAAGGAAAAAATCATTTTTTTATGGATGATTTTATAGAGAATTAAATGGATCGATGATTTGTTGTAATATAGTGAACAATATTCTACATGAAAATAAAAAATTAGAGAAGGAATACCTAAATATTTGACCTAATATTGCAATGTTAGATAATTTAGAAGAGTCATTAATGGGATGATCTTATTTTTTGAAATAGCATAAATGTGTGTTCTTCTATAAAGTATGGATCATGTAGCCAAATTTAATTTCCTATTTAGGTGTCTTTTGGTTTTGTACATTCTCAAAATTTTCAATTGTTATATTTATTTTTCAAAGTACATGTATACTTCATTGTTTTCAATTATGTATAATATGTAGTCAAGTGAAGACCTTTCCATAGTTAGACATCTTTGTATGCAGCTAAAAAAATTGTAGCTTCGTATACACATTTCTAAAATCATTTTTTTACTTGGTGTCATTTATATTTAGTTAATGTAACTATACTGTAAAACATCTTAAAGTTTTTAGAAAGAACTTACTAAATGGTATGTGAGATTTTATGAGGGTAAGTGCAAAAAGATGGGGGACCAAAAAGGGGTCTCAAGTGACATACTTTAATTTTTGCAATCAAGAAAGACTGGCCTTGGATGAAAATTCAAGATAGTTACACTCAAAAATTTAAGATGCAACAAAAATAAGAATCATAGTCTTTCATTTTTATTTTTTTTGAAAATGGTAGAGGTTAAGTGGCTCAAAAAGGGGGGCCACACAAACCTTTTTTTTTTAAATATATAACATAGAATTTGGTTTGACCCCCCCTAAAATGTTAATTTTTTTTAAATAAATTTCATAAAATCATTTTGGTGAGAAATTATCTAACACCATGTATTTTATCCCCAATTTTTTTGCTATGTTTTTAATGAATATATGATTTTTTAATAATTTTTAATGTGGACACATCTTGAAGAATAGAAATTTGAGCATGCTCCCTTGTAAAAAAATTGAAAACTAATCGAAAAACATTTTTTGAATATGTGTAGAATGGAGTCTAGTTTCTAAGAATATAATTTATTTTAAAATTTTGATGCACAGTTAAAAAAAAAAGTGAAAAATACCAAACATTGGTTTTTGACAAAAAACAAATACACTACAAAAGAAATTAAAGATGAAAACCTTAACATAACCAAAATGTGAAAAACGTTACATGGTTAGATAGCTAAGAGAGAGCGTAACATTAACATGGTTGAGGGATAATGTTCAAGGTTGAGGGTATAGGGATTAGGGTTTAGGATATTGGGTACAGGGTTTGGGGTATTGGGTTTATGATTGATGATAGAAGGTATCTATTTATTGTTGAGGGTTTAGGGTATAGAGTTTAGGGAATAAGGTTGAGGGTATAGGTTTTAGGGTATAGGGTTTAGGGTATAGGGTTGAGGGCATAAGATTGAGGGTATAGGGATAAGGATTTAGAGTTGAGGGTATAGGGTTTAGGTTGTAGGGTTGATGGTATTGGGTGTAATGTATAGGATTTAGGGTTAAGGGTATTGGATATAGGGTATACGGCGAAGGGCACACAATATACTGAAGGGGGTGAATCAATAGATCAAATCTATTTAAAACTCTTTAACTCAACATGTATATCCAAACATGAAATATGAATCAAAACAGCTACTATCAAATAAGCACTCACATAAGAATACATCCATATAATGAACACTAAGTATATGTGGAAACCTGGAATGGGGAAAAACCATAGTGAGAAGATTTGCTTGGAGCTCCTATCCAAATCTAGCCTCACATAAATAATGAATAAGTTACAATCATGAATCAGGCACCATCCTACTAGAGACACCAATATATTACAAAATATGTAGGCACCAACCTACTAGAGACACCAGTCCCCTATACATAGATTTGAGAAAAAACTCAATGAGTAAGACACCAGTCCTACCAGATTAAAGAGATAAAGCTTGGCGATCTTCAATGATGATTAAACTACTTACAAAAGATCTAATCTTGCTTCAAAAACTCTCCTACACTCCTTATGATCTTATGATGATGGCACACAATGATTGAGATGCAACTCACATTGAATAATACTTTCTCACATAACTGTTCTCACACTCACACACCTATCATGTGAAGTGAGATCAAAATTATATACAAGACATTACATTAACAATATTTCATGTCGACCAAGGATCTATAATTAACGAGGATGACATAGGATAGACCTAAATTCAAATTACATGAAACGTGTAGTGGGTAGGTCCTAAATCATTTTTTTTGCCACCAAACCAACATGATTCAATGTGCTTTCATAGGAACCTTAACTTGGACCTATTTTATCATCCCATGTTATCTCCAGATGCCGGTCGTTACTAGTTGTTGTCACACAATTATGAAACATCAATTGGTTAACTATTAAGCACTGTGACCCTTATGTCACTTCAATTTTTTCATGTTGGACATAACTTCCAAAAACTCTAGAATATGATAGAAAAAGTGTAGACATACTCTCCTTTTAAACCATAGAGAAAAAATCACATACAAAAGGGAATACAAAACATGATTGTATTGCTTGAAAAAATCTCTCTAAATAACTAACTTCCAACATTTTTAGATCATACTTTTGGATTACCTCTATCAAGAAAAATAGATGCAAGCATGATATTGTAAGAATATTGTAATAAATTGGATTTGTTATTCTCAAAATTCATTGATAATGATAATTCAAGTACAATTACATTCACTATCCATTTATCATTACACCTTAGACATCAGTGAGAACTACCTATCATCAAGGACACTATTGCTTGACATTACTCCTTTGACATCAATGACAACTTATGTTCAACAATCTCCCCCTTTGTCATTGATGGAAAACAACAAAATACTAGCCACATACAAAGACAAATCTAATATGAGACCACATCACTTGAGTGATTTCTCCCCTTAGATGATTTAGCATTTTGAGACCTTTTTCTCCCCCTTTGACATCAATGGAAAAGGTCAACTGCTTTGTGTACAATCTAAAAACATGTTTCCTGGATAGACTGCCCTTGAGTCCATACCGCACTACTTTTTGGAAACACTTCGCAAGACCACCAAGCCTTCTTTCAGTAGGGATTCAAGATTTCCCCTCAACATGTACTTCCTCTTAATTCAAGAGGAGAGAAATAACTCACAACTTCTTCTTGAGATACTCAAAAGTCTCCTTAGGAAGCGGTTTTGTGAAAATGCTTTCTACATGCTCCTTTGTTTCAACATAATCCAACTTCACTTCTTTTTCTACAACCTTCTCTCTCATAAAATGATACTTAATTGCAATATGCTTTGTCCTCGAGTGCATTACTATATTTTTTTTTTTAAATATAGCTTAAAAGATGAAAAATATAGGGGGAGTTCAAAAAAATGAGATTGATGAACTCAATTAGGGAACCTATATTTAACTATTTCATTAGGAAATGAGATCCAGACAATAAGAGGAATATCAACCTTGAGGTGATTCAATTCAAAGTGTGAATTTGTTGATTTCATTTTTTTGTAAGGATAGGGGTCCTGATTAAAACACTATGGTGAGAAAGATTAAAAATAGAAAACTAACTCCGAAATGAAACCTACAACTTGGATCTTGAATATTGATCTCAATGTTAATGCAACTTGAAATAAAATTTCAGATTTAAGAGAGGTAAGAAGGTATGTACCAATCACCAAAACTGATTTTCGAAAGGTAACTGGTGTAGGAGCACCAGCACCTTGGCTTGGTTCTAAGAGGTCAAGTGTTAGGATTTAGGATTTTTTTTGGGTATTTTGTCATTAATAAGGTCTAATAAGACCATTGCAATATTTTTAGTCATTTTTGAGTTACCTAGGTCAAAATGTTAAAAAGTGCAAAATTTGTAAAGGTTGCAAAATGCAATTTTGCAAAATTGTCAAAAATGCCATGTAAGGGAAGTTGAAGAGTCATCATGTTGTTAGATGTTAAAAAGGAAGTTGTGTTCAGTTGAAAATTTTCTAATGGATTTATAAAGGCCTTTTTGAATGTTGTACAGGTTGTTGAACATGGGAGAATTAAAAATTGAATAACAAACAAGCCTCTTTCCATGTTTTTACTACAATATCAGAGTTTCAGACCTCTTGTATGGGTTGTACAGAAACGTTCTTGGAATTAAATGAATTTTTTTTTATAGTATTGTGAATATAATTTCATTTAATTTTTGTTTAGTGTAAAACCATTAAGATTTGTGGATTTTAGAGAGGTTTTACCAAAATTGCATATGTATTTCTCAACTTAGGGGTTTGAAGGTCACAAAAATGAACTAATGGCCATTCCACCTACTGTAAATCACAATTCCTTAGTGGAATTGAATAAATATGTGTATTTAATGTGTTTGCAAGAGTAGAAATGTTGGGGAGGTCATTTGGTTGGTTTTTGGTGATGCCTTAGGTGGCAAATAGTGCATTTTTGGGTGAAATTGGCTGGTTTGACTGAGTAAATGATAGAATTTTGGGGGGCAGAAGAGATATATTGATCTTTTTATTTTTCATAGGTATTTTATGAAGTTTTGGAGGCATTTGGGGGGTTAGATATGCCCTAGAAGGTTGTTTTTCAATAAACCCCCATGTAAAGTGCAAGAAATGAGGGTTTCATGGTAGGGAGCTTTGGGAAATGTGTCTCTTAAAAATAATTCTGGAATTTTGGGTTATGTTGTCTGGTGAGTGCTTCCCAATCGAATTTTTTGTGAAAAGGAAAGTTTAAGGCATAGGTCCTTTGTAAAAGTGACCCAATTGGGGGTCTAAAATGGTGAAAATCTTGATTTCATGGTGTTGGGCCAAAGGAGTGATATGTCCATTTGAGGTATGTTTGGGTTGAGCCAAATGGGTATCTAGAACCCTAAATATTTTATTGTTTTGTTAATTGGTCTAGAATTTATGCCCTAATTTTGGTGTTTGGACACCTACAAGGAAGGCTAGTCAAATTGGTGAAATCTGACAAGATAGGGTTATAAGCCCTAAAACCTTGGTTGATTTGGATTAAATTGTTATTGTGTTTTTTTATCCCCTAATCATTGCTTCAATTAGTATCAGATCACAGCTAGTAGATCCCTGAAGGTGATTGGTTGAAGGTTGCATAAAAGGACAATTGGAAGTTGGAAAGACAAGACAACATGGCAAAGGAAATCAAAGAAGCAACACAAAGAAATGCACTTTTCAACACCACCTGCAAGTGTCAAGGTAAGGTATGTATTTTGATGGTACATTCAGGTAGCCTAGATAACTTGGTATTTGGGGAAATGGTTGATAAGTTGCAATTAGTAAGGATTCCTCATGAATCACCTTATTTTGTTTCTTGGTTGAATGGTGAGCATACTTTGTTGGTCAAGGAGAAATCTTGGGTTGAGTTTCAAATAGGTGCATATAAAGATAGAATTGTGTGTGATTTTGAACCTATGAGCATATGTCATTTGTTATTGGGAATGTCATGGATATATGAAAGGTGTAATAGTTATAAGATAATCAAGGATGGAGTTTCATTTAGTTTGATTCCATTGGTAGAAAAGAATCAGGGACAAAGTAAGAAAGAAATAATACTAATGCAAGGTAGAAAATAGTTTCTAAGGCGGGAGGAAGATAAGAATAGTGAAGAAGCGGCCTTTGAGAAAAAGGAAAATGTAAGGACAACAAGTGTAGACAAGAGTGAAATGTTAAAGAGCAAAGGAGATGATGAGTTAATGAAGAAGACTAAGTTAGTGAAGGTCAAAGGTGAAATGACCTTAAAGGTTCAAGAAAAGAATGGAAAATATGATGAAGATAAGAGAAGATTTCATTTTTTGCAATGAAAAGCAAAAGAAGGTGCAAGATAGTCATGTGATGACAAGACATTGATGAGTAGATCAGATGCAAAGATTTGTCAGAAGAAGAATCTTGGGACAGAGATCCTAAAAAGAGGAAGAGATGTGATGAATGCAAGAGAGTTTCTGAGGGAAAGGAAAGAAGGGTTTCATGAGGTCATAAACAGAGAATAATATTGTCTAGTGATTGATGGAAAGCAGCAAGTGTTTGATGGTTAAAGTGTTGGAAGACCTAATGGAAAAGGCTTGTCTTAGAAGTAAAGAGAATGAATGTAGAGATAAAAGGTCAAAGAAAAGAGAGTAGATGGATTAAAGAAATCCAAGATGGGGTTCGAAAATGTGATGAAATCATGGTGGAGGTAGTAATGTGTCCCTTGAATGGAAAACAGGATGGTGAGCATTCAAGCACTTCCAAAAAAAAAAAATTATGAGTTTGAAAATATAGAGGTAGAAGAGGTGGGAAGTTTGATTCAAGATATGAGAATGGAAGTTGGAAAGAGAATGTAAATGGAAAGTGAAAGAGGTTGAAAATAAGTAGTGTGAGATTATGGTGTTTAGAGAATATGGTGGACAATTAGAACATGTTTCTAAACTTGATAGGACATTGGTCCTTGAGGCAGAATATCAGGTGCAATGTGAGGAGCAAGACAAGACAATATAAAGGACAATGAAACAATATGTGAAAGAGTTTGTAGGGAATGAGGAAGTTGCAGTCACCATAAGAGGTGAAGAAGAGGAAGTAAAGTGTTTGTAGAGGGTCTCAATGATGGAAGAGACTGATGATGAGATGTTGAAAGAGATTGGCCAAGAGAAGGCTGAAAATAAAGTGTTAGAAAAGTCTCCAAATGAAGTGGAGAAGCATGATGTTGTTGTGTTTAGTACAAAGAGTTGTCCTTGGAAGATAAGACGCTTGTGGTGCGCTTGTATTCTCACCTGCATGACGAGGTTCCAAAGCATAAAGAACCTAAAAAAGAAAGCCAGAAGAAAAAGGGTAAGATAGGCAGAGGAGTGAAGGGAGTTCTTTATTACTTCCTTCTTTGATGATTTTGTTGATGGGAGTTAAGCCAAGAGTCAAGATGAAAGGTGAAGAAAAAAGTGTAGATTTTTTTGCAAGTTGAAAGGATGAAGGCTTCCAAGGGACATGGAAGAAATCTTATTGTTGGATGAATGGTGTACGAGCACCAACACCTTGGTTTGTTCTAAGAGGTCAAGTGTTAGGATTTAGGAGTTGTTTTGGGTCTTTGTATTAATAAGGTTCAATAATACCATTGTAATATTTTGAGTAATTTTGAGTGCTACTTAGGTCAAATGTCAAAAGTGTAAAATGTAAGCAAAAATGCAATTTTGCAAACTATCAAAAATGCCATGTAAGGGAAGTTGAAGATTCATCATGTTGTTGGAAGTTAAAAAGGAAGTTGTGGTCAGTTGAAAATGTTTTAATGGATTTTTTAAAATACTTTTTGAACATTGTACAAGTTGTTGAACATGGGAGAATTAAAAATTGAATAACAAACAAGCCTCTTTCCATGTTTTTCCTACAATTTCAAAGTTTCAGACCTCTTGTATGGGTTGTACAGAACATTTCTTGGCATGAAATTACTTTTGTTTGATATTATTGTGGAATATATTTCATTTATTTATTTTTCGGGTGCAAAACCATTAAGATTTGTGGATTTTTAGAGGTTTTACCAAAAACTACCTATGTATTTTTGAACTTAGGGGTTTGAAGGTCACAAAAATGAACTAGTGGCCATTCCACCTACTTTCAATATTTTTTCCTCAAATTAATTGCATAAATATGTGTATTTAATGTGTTTTCAAGAGTAGAAGTGTTGGGGAGGTCGTTTGGTTGGTTTTTGGTG
>CM021106.1:128077211-128135316 GCA_007115665.2 Sequoiadendron giganteum
TTGTCATTGTGTTGATCTATTGTTCATTGCATCACTAACTAAGGACTCATTTTCCCTATGGAGAATGGGTCCTAGATACAACTCTATAAAAAAGGTGTGTGTGTTCTCAAATCATGTGTTTGCACCCCTATATTCCCTATTTTCACAGTTAGACAATTGAAAATAAATCTTGTAATTGAGTTTTCATGAAATTGTAACAATGGTGACAACAAATGTAACTTTTAAAACTTCTTCAATCTTGCTCTTCAAGAGTTCTTCCACCTAAATCTGTAAACACAAATCAAGAGGGGAATTTTTTTTTGTTTATGGTGAATGGGTGTTTACCTTGGTCAAACTCTATTTTGGTAATTAAACCTTTAAATTGAACAATGAAACATGAAGGAATGACGAATGAACAAAACAATGCCACAACTCACCAAACCTTTGAATGAACCTTGGAATGTAGATATGCAACTAGCATGAAATGGTTTCAATGGATGTGGATCTTGATCTTGAAACTTGATTTGAAACAATTCCATGAATTCTTGAATGGATCATGATCACTACATCAACATATTAGCTCTAATAAAATGCATGATGCAAGAAGAATTTGGCATGATAATTGGATCTTGATTGCTGCAATAATTCTTCAATAAATCTGTTCTTGAATGCCTTGAAATGATCTTGAAATGCTCTTTTGAAAATACTTTTAAGATAGCTTGAAATTTCTAGGTTGAAAATATTCTAGGTGAAACATAGTGAAATGACCTTATATTTATAGGAATTTAACATTAATTTCCCAAAATTCAAATAAAACAAGCCGACATCTAAATATTGATTTCGAAATGTTAAAATACCACCAAAAGCATAATTTAAATTTAGATCCTAGGTCTAAGCTAGGACCCATTCATCCATGGGTGAATGGGTCCTAGGTCACCCACCTAGGACACACATTTCTCAATAAAAAGTGTTATTTTAAGGCATTAATGAATGTTAGGTTTCCTCTTCAGAAAATATAATTAATTAGGCTTGCATTTGAATTAAAGGGGGCAATTAAGGAAAATTAAGCTCAATTAATTAAGGGATCCCTAAATAAATGTGAAAGTGTAAAGAGATATACTCTAGAACACTAAAAATAAGGCACAATTAAGTCCGTTTTAATTAATAGGGCCCTAAACTTAATGTGAATATGTAAAATACATATTACAACACTAAATTAAGGCATAACTAGTTTTATTTTATTATTAATTATGTTTGAAAATCTAAAGGGATACATTTTTCTACACTACATGTAGCCCCCACTTTAGTGAGAGGATGAGCACAAGCGCAAACTCACACTAAAGTGGACATTCAAGACACATATGTATGCAACAATGACAAAGATTCTCAATCATACAACATCAAAGACCTAAATAAAAGGGCTGTGGATCGAACCTCAATTGTCCAACGTGATGTGTAATACATCTCAATTGTTTGTCCAAGGATGTTGACAAGTTAAATATGATGTCCACTATGCAAACAACAATGTGTGCTCACTTCGTGCAAATGGAACCTTAATGTGTCACCAAAAAGTGTAGCCTTCACACTTTTCACTCATTTGGGCCCTTGCCTATGGATTTTCAACCTCTTTTTAAGCCTTTCCAAGCCTTATTTCAAAGTGTTGTAAGGTGTTGTAAAACATTTTCACACTTTCCTAGGCTTTTCATCACTAAATCAACCCTTTCTTATGCTATAATGACCCCTTAATGCACTTACAAGCCTTACTTTAGTGTGTTTTAGAAGACAATCCCAACAAACATCATTAACCACGTGTTAATTCCCAACATTCAATAAAAATCTTCTAGGTGGACTAGGTCACCACCTTGGGCGACCTAGTCCCATATGGCTTAAAAATCAAAATTAACTTAAAATCTTGGCAGGAATTTGTTTCCTAAACCCTAAGGTCAGCCTATGTTGTGTTATTTTCAAAAAAATAGGGAACAACATGTATAAATAAGGGTTTTCCCCCTCATTTTCACCCTAATCATTCATTTTATATTCCTTCACTCTCTAACATTCTTCTCAAGCAAGCTAGGGTTTGAGTATTCCAAGCCATCAACAATCTCCCAAGAAGCATTCAAGGGTTGAATCTTCCATTGTTGCAACTCAAGATCAATCATCATGGCAAGGTAAACTCCATCACTCGTTTGTTTCATGCTTCATTACATTATTTCATCATTTTGGTTTGATTACTCAAAAGGGGTTTGACCAAGGAAAACCCCCATGCCCTAACAATTAACAAGATTTCCCTCTTAGTGTGATTTATAGGTCTTGTATGTAGATTTGGCAAATAACCAAGGTAGAAAAGTCTTCAACAGCTTATGAAAGCTCTTCAAGTTTGGGGAAATCTAGTTGAGGCTTGGAGAGCAACTACAGACCAGATTCTACAATTTCGAATCTAGATACCTAGAGGAGCAAAAAGTGTAGACCGAGAGCTTTAGATTCCACTTTCTGATCTTCAAAAATTCAGAAGAGGACTAAGTCACCAAAAATGGCAACCTAGTCCCACTAAACCTATTTTTCATAGATTTCTATGTTTCTGGATACCCTTTTGGCAGAAATGGGCTCTGGTGAAGTTTTCTAGATCTGGGACTAGGTCACCCAAAATGGCGTAAGTCTCCCAATAGGCTAGAATTTTAGCATCAACAACATTTCCAGCCTCCAATCTAGTCTACAACTCATTCCCAGGTACACCCCTTTCATCTCCAACCTTTTTCTTTAGTTTAATGTACATTCTTAAATCATCTTCTACATATTTGCATATCATTATGTGTTTTCCAGCATAGTTACATTCTCTAGGTTTTTCATATTCATAGGTAGCTTCTTTTATCAATTCATTTCACACACATTCAATCACACAAATCACAACCCCTAATCCTCTAAATGAACTCACCAAGAATACTTAGCGTGAAAGAGGCATTTTACCAACTATCTTCTAAGTAAAAAACTCTAGGAGCCTATTGGGGAATCCTCTTTCCCTAAATGCATTGTTTTTGGTGGTTCATTTTGGTGAACCTGAATTTTGAATACCCTTTCTTTCTGGTTTAGATTCCTTCATTATCATAGAATTAACTTGCATTGCATGTTGCATTAGTGAAGTTGCATTCTAGGTTTTCAAAATTTCGCATTAGTAAAAGTTCATATAGGTTGTAATTTTGCATCTTAGAACATTACACATCTCTAAAAAAATTTATAGATTCATGTTAGGTCTACATCATTCAATACATAAACCACTTGAATCCATCAAAATATTCTATAAAATCTCAAAAAAATCACCAGTGGGACTAAGTCACCACCCTGGGTGACCTAGTCCCTTTAGGCCCTTGAAACTGCCTTTTACAGAGCTGAAACCCCTACTTTTTAGCTACTATTTTGTGCCACTACTTATCTACATCAACTGGGGGGTAAACCCACAAAATTGGTTTACAATTCGAATGAGGAAGGAAAACTTGTAAAAAATGACCCCATGCCAAAAAAAATCGTTCTTAGGGTTCAAATGAATGCATTGGTTCGAATGAATAAAAAGAGGGTTTGCTCGAACCTAGGTTCGAGCATACCCATTTAATGCATCCTACCAAAAAAACAAATGAAAACCCCTTTATGAAATGGGGTTCACTTGAACCCCCCTAGTTTGAGCAAACCCCCCTTTTCCCTAATTCCTACTCTCTGTCACAAAAAAATCAAAAATTTTGCATATCGGAGCTCGAGTTGAAGATGAAAATGGCAGAAACTTCACAAACCCAACTAGAATCAGATAGTCATTGAAACGATCTATCCAACAACTATAATTTTAATATGTTCTGGTTTTATTATGTATTTGTTTTTTTAGTTTTATTAAACATAGCTTTTTCATCAAAAATCAAGCTCTCTATTCTGCACATGTGGAAAAATAGTAGATTATCAAAATAAAATTTTGAAAAATATGTTCAGGTTGGGTATTGATGTCCTTGATCCATTAAAAAAAAAAAAATTCAATACATACAAAAAAATTTATGTTGTATACATTCTGCCTATGTTTGAATTGTAATTGGTTTGACTTTGAAACTTGAGTAAGGAAAAAATATTTAATAAAAAACTATCAAATAAAATTAACTAGTTATATATTGTATTTGCAAATCTAAATTCAAAAAAAAAAATTAATTTTATCCTTCACACAAAAAAAATTATGTTGTATACATTGAGCATTAGTCCTTAAAAATGTTGTTTATTGATAAAAACTAGTTTTCGAAGGAGATGGAAAAAAAGTGCAATCTGATTCCAAAAATTTTGAAAAAAATATATTTAGAATCTATAGACAAAACATCACAAATCACTATTTTGCATGATCTTCAAATTCTTCGCGGTTTAGTCGCTATAGGAGCCCGAAAGTAAAGATTTGGTTAAAAAAAAAAAATTAAGTGTCTAGTTTTCCCAAAAATTGTAAACCAGTATTGTGGGATCACTTTGGGTTGTGTTCCTGTAGCATGCATTTCATTAAATCTAGCATAAGTTAGCTCATTTCATGCATTTCTTAGTTTCAATTTTGCATATCTTGCATTTCTTTTTCAGATTGTTGCATAGTGTAATCAGAAAATTACCTCATTTTATATCTGAAAATTGTATTTCAATATTCAACTTTCAGTTATTGTGTCACGTCATCTTTCCTTTCTCTTCATACCATGTGTTCTTTTAAAATATGTGGCTTTGATTTGGTTTCAAATTGATTGCATAAATACAACATTCCTTCTTATGAGTTCAATGTAGATTAAAATAATGAATTCATTAAAGAACATTTTAATAACCAAACCATCGACACTATTCTTAACATTACATTACCCCCCGATGAGGATATTTATGTTGACAATCATAACAATCATACTTGTGATTCTCCCTATACCTCTCATATTTTTGACTAAGGTATGTTGGTACAAGAAAATACAAGCATTGAGGGTCTTGATTGTTCCTCTCCTCATCCCCCCTTGAAAAAATTAAAAACCAAACATTTCTAAACCTTTGCTTACCTAGTCTCTCTAACCATGACGATCACAATTTCCCTTCTTCTAATATCCCTCCTCGATGCAAAGAGGATAGGTTTGTGTTAGAAGATACACCTACTAAGTTTCATGAGGCTCTTGACCCTCCCTTCCCCAACAATACCACTATTTGGGATAATCTATTTTACAATCATAGTGGTCCTTCTCTTGATGCCTCCTCTATTCATGATGAAGCTAGTAGTGCACATCTTCCACGCTCTCCTACTAGGGTAGATAGTATGGAACAAGAGAATGAGACCTTTGACAATCAAATAGAACCCTCTCCTCATCATCCCACCAATCATAATCCCATCATTGATCATTCCCCTACTTGTGATGAAGTAATTTTAGAAGAACTAATCCTTTAATGTCAAGAACATGAGGCTTGTATTTTTCCTAAAATCTCTCCTCCTAGGGAGGATATCATGATACAAGACAATGCCAATAATGATATTATGCCCTTACAAGAAGTTGTAGAGCCTATGATGGCCTCTCCTTCCCTAATGGATGTTAATATTATTCAACCTCAACTCATCCTTTACTCCCCTTTAAATAATCCTAAACCTCAACTCATCATTTACCCACCCAAGGATATTGTGTCGCAGCAACCGAGTTATAATACCGTTTCTCACACACATTACACAAGAAACAACCTTTTATCCCAACAACCCACCTCTACACCCTTGCCTTCCTCCACTCCCATCTTACTTTTTGCACCTTGCTTAAACTCAATCCTCAGGGAGTATGACCTTGTTGACCAACTTAAGAATACTCCTTCTCAAATATCTTTATGGGATCTTATCCAAGCATCCCTTCACTATCACATCATGATGCAATAAGCCTTACAACAAATTCCTATCCCTTATAATGCACAAAAAAATGAAATAGTAGCTATGGTTCAAGGCTTAAATGCTGACATTATTTTCCACCAAAGTGAGCTCCCTCCTTTGGAAGTGCAAAAACAAGCTGAAGTTTCAATGATCATATCTCAATACCAATGCATAAGGATCAAGAGAACCCTTGTTGATAATGGCTCCGTTGTTAATGTGTGTAGTGTTAATCTCTTGGATATGCTTCATATCGATAAATCAAACATTCAACCTACCTCTTTATCTATCAGTGGATTTGATAGTGTAGGATAGAAGCCGCTTGGTGTGATCACTCTAACTCTCATCATTGGAATGCCCACATTAGACACACTAATCCATGTTATTCCACATGATGTTTCCTATAACCTCATTTTGGGCAGGCCATTGATTCATGCAATGAATGGAGTTCCTTCCACTCTTCCTCATAAGATGAAGTGCATCTACAACAACAAAGTGTATACACTTGATGTTGATCCTAAACCTTACAGTGTCTTACAAATTGAGCAAAATAAATCCAAACCCTTCACCGCTTCAACACCCACCAAACAAGTGGAAGTCGTAAAACAACCAATTCCCTTCGATGATGATTGAGGTTCCTTAAAATTCACACCCCTTTTACTAGGAGAATCCAATAACACACACAAAGACTCTAACAAGGGAAATGTAGTCTTGTCAACACAAGACTCCACCAATGCTTTGGAAGCATCCACCTTATCTACGTTAGACAAAGAATCCAAAATCGAACCCTCACCTGATGGAAAAGTGCTAAAAAAGGTCTATGGAAAGGTTATGAGATCATGAAAGAACTTTTATATAGTGGAAAATGATGTGGTGCTAACGAACAAGGTATCTTCAACCCTATTGAGCCTAACACATAAACAAAAAATCATGGTCTTGGTTGATGTCCTCTAATCGAAATCACCAAGCCTTCCTCTCCCACCAACACTATCCCAAATCACCCTTCTAAACCACCCTTAGAAAGTGATCCTTTGAACCCAGCAAAGGACTCTTTACTTACAGCCAATGTCATCTCGCAACCCACTCCTAATTTAGATTTTACACACTCCTCTAAAGGAGTATAAAAAATCTCAAAATCTATAGCGCCTTGCATAGGTATGACATCTTGTACTAAGCAAGACCCTTCTTTTTTACACACCAAAGGACCACCTTATACCCTTGATCAAGAGGTTATCTTGTTGAGACTCCTCCAAGATCACTTGATCTCCCTTCCTCCGCAAACTCAAAAGAAATGTTCCACCAAGCATTCCTTTTGTGCTTACCACCAAGTTCATGGTCACTCCACTAATACATGTAAGGCCTTGAGTCATAAAATCCAACATCTTAAGGAGCTTGGTACTCTCCCTTTAGTGGGGGCAATCGATATTTATTTTCACTCAACCTCGCATCTTATCAATCCTTTCGATTCACTCTTGTCTTACAGTAAGTGGGGCCAAGGGGTTATGTAGCCTTTTTCATTGTATGTAACTTGTCATTGTCTCTTTTGGCTAATATTTAAACTTTCATGAACATATAAGAGCAAGCTTGGGATGTGGATGACATTTCTTAATTTGACTCGCATTTGACATACTACCCCTTCTCATGACGAAGCTTATCGAAAACATATGACTTGGCATAGGGCTTTCCGTACAAGCTCTCATATCTTTCTCATCTTCTACTTTAAAGCACTTGCTCACAGTAATGGTGTTAGCAACCACTTTAAAGTGGGGTCATACATTGACACTCACATTTCACTGTGTGATTTTCTTTTTCTTACGATTTCCTCTCTTGGAAACATTAGGTACAATATTGCCAATGATGAGACATTTGCACTTGTCCTCTCTTGCAAACAAGATGAGACCATTTGTAATTTTCCTCTCTTGGAGACATTACACATGATGTTCCTTAAAGATGATACATTCCATGAACAAAGAAAAATCCCTTTGAGCATTCGTCAAATCATTTCAAAACTCATTTTCTTTTGTGGCACCTTATCAAAGTTATTAGGAAGTATAAATTGTGTATGGTTAAGCGGGAATCCCAACCAGTGTCATGACTTTCCCCATACCCACCTTTGTGTGTGTGTGAGTACATACCAATCGTGTGTATTTTTCTCACCCCTTTGGGCCTTCTCACCCGACGGACAACCAAGAGTCTCATTGCTCCAAAGTGAGTACAATTATTCTTTTTCGACAAACAACCTAGATCTGATCCACAACTAGCTGGACAAATGATCGAAGCTTGATCCAACTTTTTACCTTTCCTTCTTCTCTCCATTCTAGTTCTTGTTATTCCATGATCATGCATCTCATTTTGTTGCAAATCATTCAACCTTGAATTTTTTCTTTCATGTTGATGTCATTTTCACATAGAATCTCGAATCCTGGGGGCTTGACCACCTCCTTCTTATTTTTCATTCTCCACCATATCTATTGGGATACTTTAGTGTGAGTTTGAAGCAATTTCATCCTCTCACTAAAGTGGGGGCTAAATGTGTCACCAAAAAGTGTAGCCTTGACACTTTTCACTCATTTGGGCCCTTGCCTATGGATTTTGGACCTCTTTTTACCCCTTTCCAAGCCTTATTTCAAAGTGTTGTAAAACATTTTCACACTTTCCTAAGCTTGTCATCACTAAATCGACCCTTTCTTTTACTAGAATTACCCCTTAATTCACTTACAAGCCTTACTTTAGTGTGTTTCATAAGACAATCCCGACAAACATCATTAACCACATGTTAATTCCTAACATTCAATCAAAAATGCCCAGGTGGACTAGGTCACCACCTTGGGTGACCTAGTCCCATATGGCTTAAAAATCAAAATTAACTAAAAATCTTGGTAGGATTTTGTCTCATAAACCCTAAGATCGGCCTATGTTGTGTTATTTTTGGGAAATTAAGGTACAACATGTATGAATAAAGGTTTTTCACCTAATTTTCACCTTAATCATTCATATTCTATTCCTTCACTCTCCAACATTCTTCTTAAGCAAGCTAGGGTTTGAGTATTCCAAGCCATCAAGACATCTCTCAAGAAGCATTCAAGAGTTGAATCTTCCATTGTTGCAGCTCAATATCAATCATGATGGCAAGGTAAACTCCATCACTCCTTTGTTTCATGCTTCATTACATTATTTCATCATTTTGGTTTGATTACTCAAAAGGGGTTTGACCAAGGCAAACCCCCATGCCCTAACAATCAACAAGCTTTCCCTCTTAGTGTGATTTGCAGGTCTTGTATGTAGATTTGGAAAAGAACCAAGGTGGAAAAGTCTTCAAAAAATTGCAAAATCTCTTCAAGGTTGGAGAAACCCTAGTTAAAGCTTGGAGAACACCTATAGACCATATTATGTAGTTTTGGATCTAGATACCTGGAGGAGTAGAAAGTGTAGACCGAGAGCTTCAGATTCCACTTTCTAATCTTCAAAAATTTAGAAGAGGATTAAGTCTCCAACAATGGTGACCTATTCCCATTGAACCTATTTTTCAGAGATTTCTATGTTTCTGGATACACTTTTGGTAGAAACAAGCTCCAGTGAAGTTTTCTAGATCTGGGACTAGGTCACCTAAAATGGCGTAAGTGTTCTAGTAGGCCAGAGTCTCAACATCAACAACATTTCCAGCCTCCAATCCAATGTTCAACTCATTCCCAGGTGCACCCTTTTCATCTCCAACCTTCTATTTTAGTTTAATGTATATTCTTAGATCATCTTGTACATACTTGCATATCATTATGCGTTTTCCAGCATAGTTGCATTCTCTAAGTTTTTTGTATTCATAGTTAGCTTATTTCATCAGTTAATTTCACACACATCACAACCCCTAATCCTTTGGATGAACTCACAAAGAATACTTAGCATGAAAGAGGCATTTTACCAACCAACTTCTAGGTGAAAAACTCTAGGAGCCTATTAGGGAATCCTCTTTCCCTAAATGCATTATTTTGGTGGTTCACTTAGGTCATCCACTAGGTGAGCCCCCACCAGGTGGTGAATGAGAGAATATTATTAGGCTCACATACCATATCAAATCTATCCCTCTGAAAAATTCAATAAGGCACCACAAAACAAGGAATTCATACCTCATAAGAACTAACAAGCTACGTTATGCTAAGCACCTATAAGAAAATAAGGGCAAGGCTCCACTGACAAGCAAAGTGTGTTATGTTGTATGGCCTTGAAAGGGGTTCAAGCTTCATGAGGTTAGTAATTTATATTATGTTAAACACTTATGAACAATAATCCAAGTAAATATTTGTTCAAAGGGACTTCGCTTAATTCGTGTAAGGTTTCTTCTTAGGGATCATCATGCCTAATGTCTCCAAGAGAGGAAAAATCCAAGATAAGAGAATCACAACTTATGGAATGAAACACATAGAATCACCACTAAGATAAAATTCATACGCTAAGAAATATCATGCTCTCGAAGGACATCAAACCCAATGCCACCACCAAGAAAAAGACACATCACAAGAAGAAAGAAAATTGCACAGTAAAACATGAGTGTTGATGTATTCCCCCACTTTAAAGTGGTTGCTAACACCATTGTTGTGAGAAATATTCTTTAAATTATCCAATGAAGAATACATGAGAGCTTATTCAGAAAGCCCTATACCAAGTCATATGTTCCCAAATTAAACTACATCATGAAAAAGAGGAAGGGGTTGCTCCTAAAAACACATAAGGGATCTACGGTTTCGAGGTCAGTATATATTTGCTACAATGTGATTATAGAGCTTGAAAACATCATCATTCCCCAAATACTTGAAAAATAGGAAAAATGACACATAGAGAGTGAAAACAAAGAAAAAGATTTTGGGTCAACATGGAAGAGACCTAAATTTATCAATGCCTTGCATCATCCCCAAAAGGAAAACATAAGACAAATAAAAAGATAAATGCTTATGACATATAGAAGAATGTAGATACAAATAGAGGAATGCACATGAAGACAGATATATAAAAAAAAAAGTATGGGGGATCACATTATGCACATGTAATCACACAAAGAAACATGCAAAAGAAAATAAAGAAAAATACTAGTAAGGAAAATGTGAGTCAACCTACAGAATGTCGTCCACATCCCAATCTTGTTTAATATATGTGGAAGGAGGACAACTAGTGAAAGGGACAACATCAAGTACCAAACTAGGACAAGCACCAAGTTCAACACTCTTATTAGGAGGATCGTCTTATAAGCTCATAGAAGAGGAAAACATTATATTTATCTCATTGTGCACTTCCTTATCAATCTTAGCAATTTCAATTTGTTATCCAGATTAATCACAATAGGAGGTCTAATGACAATATTCTAAGAATTTTTTTGTTGTTTATGTTGTGGAAAAGTTGGAGAGGCATCATTCCTTTCTGGAGAAAATTTTGGATGTTGATTTTCTATGTCACTATTTTCTTCTTTTTCTTGTAACGAATGAGAAATAGCATGATGTCTATGCCTATGCTCTCTAGCATTTCAGTTTCTTTTCATGCAATTCTCAAGTTGTGTTTGTGTAGGAGCGGGTTTATCAACCATAGTTTTATTTTCTTCTCTTGAGGTAGGAATGGAAGGAACCATGGGAGGTTCAACAACTTTCTCTTTAGCTTTGTAAACTTGTTTGACTTTAGGAGGCACAATGGGAGTTGTTTGGTTATCTCATGGTCTCTTATAGGAAATAGGTAAAGGATTTTTAAAAGGTTGTTCTTGGCTATTTGGAAGGGATTTTGGCTCAATTATGGCTTCATCAAGGATAGGAGAGTCAATCATGGGTTGAGTGATATTACTAAGGGATAATTCTACTATTCTCTTTGCCTTAAACTTTTGATGGGATTTGAAAAATTAGTCTTCACGGGGTCTAATAGGTTTTATAGGCTTAGGCCAAAAGAAATCCAATGAAAATTTCTCATGAGAAGACACAATATTAAAGCCACTATGATGTACTATAAAGATCTCATCACCAAATGGAAAATTTAAACATTTATGCACAACTAGCAGGATGAAATTCATGGAGCGAAGCCATGGATATCCTAACTTCACATGAAATTGGCCTAACGATGAGATGATGGTGAATGAGACATTTAGTTGTTCCGGTCCAACCTTTAGAGGGAGATTTATCAAGCCAATCATAGGGAAAGAAAAAACATTATACATTTTGATCTATGCTTTTAGTTTTTCGTAAGTTTCTTGATAGAGTTCATGCACAAATAGGAATTATTTAGTGATCATGTTCTCTACACAGACGAGATCCATTAATATCCTATTAGTAGGATTTTCATTGATTCTTCCAGCTATGTAAAGAGTACCATTGGGTGCATGCTTAAGTATGTCTTGTTAGGAGAAAGAAATATCAAGCATCTAGTTAAGGGGTATGCGAGGGATCATCATGGAAAAAACAAGCCCTTAAGTGGCAAAAAATTGAGGAAAAATGCAGAGTTAGGCAACTTGAGGTAAAAATTTGAATAAGTTATCTATATTATTTCAAAAATATGTAAGAATAGAATCTATAGAAAGAATTGAATTTAGTTTCTAAACTACTAGGTTTTTTTTTTTTTTTAAATCTATTTGTTGAAAATTTGAAATTTCAATATAGTAGTACTTAAATTTCAGGGAAAAAATAAGAAGTACGTGTCTATCTGACCACCCTAACCACAATAAAATGATAATATTTTTTATAAGATTTTAGATATAAGTAGGGGATTCATGTCCTGATGTGATGAATATTTTTTTGTAATTTGTTTTTCAAATGTAAATAATTAAGTATGAATTTTTTATTACAAATTTTAAAAATATTAAAGAGCTTCGTATCTTCGACCACCTGCTTAGACAAAACTTCTTTAAATTCAATTATTTTCTTTTAATCTATTATGTGACCTAGAATGTAGCATGTTTGGATAAAAATGTGTCTGTTGCAGAAAGATATAGATGTTTTCAATCAGCTTTAAAATTAGGACTTTAGTCGTAATCCAATAGAAAATGAATAATAATTATTTAATAAATTCAAAGTAAAGCATAATTTATATTGGTGTAAAGCTAAGAATATCCTTGAAAAAACCCTTTTCATTTCATCAATTTTGAATTAAAAAAAGTCCAATAGAGGCACATGGGCCATGATATCTCTTATGTCGCTTTTGGCCATCCCTTGATCTTGCACATACCCTTAATCCCTTACGAGGTTTAGCATCAATAAATTCAATCATACTATCTACAAGGTTGTTCTCATTATCTTTCATGTTTTCATCATCTGTTTACACATTCATCACACCATTCTTTGTTTCACTAGCTTTGACAAAGGAGATATTATGATTAGGCATAGGATTGGTAAATATTTACAAATTTTTATTAGGAGGAGCTATAGACTTATTACCTTTATCATCAACACCTCCAATTAGGATATGATTAGAATCAATGAGATCTTGCACAAGATGTTTAAGATGCATGCAATGTTTTGTATCATGTCCATTTTGTCAATGCAAATGGAAATAAGCATTTGGTCTATAGTTGTGAGGTAAAGGCTTAGTAGGATTAGGAGCTCTAATAGGAGGCAAGGATATCAAATTCTTCTCTAAGAGCTACAACATGGTATTATGAAGGGTATTAAGTAGGGGTGTAAATTATCTATTTTTATCTGCAAAGGCATATGGTTTTGTTGTCTTTATAGAAGCCACTTGGGTTTTAACATTTTGATTATATTGAGTGGGATTAATTTGTAGGAAGCCCTTATTTTTTTTCTTGAAAGGTTGGTAAATGTTTTGAGGTATAGATTTAGACATTTCAGAATGGTTAGAGGGAGTTTTTACTGCACAACTACTAACCAAATTTTGGTAATCACGAAGGGTTGTACACAACTATGTGAAGGAAGGAAATCTCATCATCTCAAGCTTAGTTTTAATTTTGTCTTACAAATTGGAAATAAACATTCTTTGAAGGTCAACATCAAGAAGCTTAATGTTTATGTATGAATAAATCATCTAGTGTCATGCTATGATATCAGTGACCTTTTCATCATCCTTTTGTTTACATTTCATCAAATCAGCTAAGGTCATCTTGGGACCCATGTGAATTTGGAAGTGGTTGTAAAAGGCATCAATAATTTTATTTAATGAACCAATTGAATTATTTTACAAGGGGAAAAACCACTCTAAATTAGCATCTTTCAAGGATCTAGGGAATAGCTTAGCCAAGAGTTTATCTTCAAAGTTGAAGTCACTACATAAGGCTATGTAAGTGAAAACATGGCTAATGTGATCTCCTCTCCCATCATGTTTCTCAAACCTAGGAACCTCTATACCTTGTGGCATTTGTGTTCTCAATATCTCCAAGGAAAAGGGATTGGTTTTTATCTATTGTGAAGGTTGGCCATAGTTGTTTTGGTTTAAGGTGGTGATTTGTTGTTGAAGGGATGACATTATTTACAAAACTATGTTAAGGATTGGACCATTGTTGGTATTATGAGATGGAGGTGAATAAGGATGAGTGGTGTATGTTTGCGGAGGGCAAGTGAATTGTAGATTTGTGAGGGGGATGGTTGAGGAGATATGATATTTGAATGTACAAAGGTAGAGGGATTCCTAGTGAAAATTCCTAAGTGTTGACATTGGTAGTAGGTTGAATTTTTGTGGTAACATGAGTACTAGTGTATGTAGGAATAGAGGTAAGGGTTGTGGAAGGAGGAATTGAATTTCCACCTTGGCTTTGAGTATACCTCAAATTTTGAGCACAACTAGTCATGGTAGAGGTGTTCTTATCAACAATATGAGCTAGACTTCACACAATCTCTATTCCATGTTCAGTTTCAAGCATTTTTCTCACATTATCTCAAGTAGGAATGACACTACTATCAATGTTTTCAGTACTCATAAAGTTTTTCAATTTTTCAATTTCTTTATCCATCCTTCTTATTTTTTCTTGTGTGACATTAACAACATCATGCACATTGTTTATAGGTAGGGAAGTCATTAGAAATGAGATGTGAAGACTATGATCCATAGAGGGTTTATTATCAATTCTATTAGTAAAAGAGTTGGAGAACCCAAGATCCACACCGAATGGTGTATCGTGGGAAAACATAAGTCTCAAAATATGTCTCACAACAGTATTTCTAATAGCATACCAAGTTTAACAAACTTGGTACACCCAAAATGGAAAGAAGGTGAAATGCAATGTAGTAACATAGGATGTAAAGTGCAATGCAAATATGTAAATGCAAATTTCAAATTCTAAACAAGGTAATTTTCTGATTACACAATGCAAAAAACTTAAAATGATGTCTTGTAAATGCAATTTTGAAATTAAAAAATGCACTAAATTTATCAAATGAAGCTAAATATGATTAATTCCACTTAACATAAATTTTGCAAACTAAAACTAAAAACTAAAAATAACAAAATAGAATGCAAAAATAGATGCTTTAATGCCTAGAAAATGAGGAAATGACCCTGATCAGGGACTCATTCTCCTAGAGGTGAATGGATCCTAGGTTAGGGTTTTAAAAAATGTCTTTACAAATTTATGAGTTAATTCCTATGGTTTCCATATTCTGATCTAAAATAGTAAGTTAGAGTTTGATTTTTTTGTGAAATTAAGGTTGAATTCCAATGTAAAATATGACAAACTAGGAGACCTAATTTGATGTGCAATTTTGTTTCTATTTTCAAATGAAAGTGAATGATGATGCAATGCTATGTAAATGATTTGCAAAATTACTGATTTTTTTGTATTTTTTAAATTTCAAGAATGCAAAGATGCAATCCAAAAACCCCTAAATGAAATGCAAAGTTAATTCAAGATAAAAAACCCTAAATGAGACTCAATTCAATGCAATTCAATGAAAATGAATGCAAGATCTAAATCTAGGGTGAAAGTGGACTCCGAAATCAAAAAAAATCAATGATCAAAAGTCAAGTTCACCAAAATGAAAAGGTGAAAACATATAGGGGGAGTTCACTAGAATGATATTGATGAACTCAATTAGGGGACCTATCTTTCACTATTTCATTAGGAAATGAGATCCACACAATGAAAGGACTATCAACCTTGAGGTGAGTCAAGACAAAGTGTGAATCTGTAGATTTCTTTTTTTTGCAAGGACAGGGGTCTTGATTAAACAACACTTTGGGGAGAAAGATTTAAAATAGAAAACTAACTCCAAAATGCAACCTACAACTTGGATCTTAAATATTAAGCTCAATACTAATGGAACTAGAAATGAAATTGTAGATCTGGGAGAGATAAGAAGGTATGTACCAGTCACCAAAAGTGTTTTTTTCTAAAGCTAACTGAGGACTCATTCAACCTATGGAAAATGGGTCCTAGCTAGGGCTCCATAAAAATGGTTTCTAGGTTCTCTCCTCCTTTGTTTGCACTCCTAGATTCCTGATTTTCACAATTGCACATCAAAAATAAATATTATAGGTGAGTTTTCATGAAATTGCAACAATGGTGACAACAAATGTAACTTTGATAACCTCAATTTTTCTCTTCAAGAGTTCTTCCACCTAAATCTGCAAACACAAATCAAGAGGGAATATTTTTTGTTTATGGTGAATGGGGGTTTGCCTTGGTCAAAACCCATTTTGGCAATTAAAACTTGAAATGAAACAATGAAAGTACATGAAGGAATGATGAATGAAAAAAACAATGACACATCTCACCAAACCTTTGAATGAACCTTGGAATGTAGATCTGTAATTAGCATGAAATGGCTTTAATGGATGTGGTTCTTGATCTTGAAACTTGATTTGAAACAATTCCTCGAATGTTTGAATGGATCATGAACACTACATCAGTATGTTAGCTCCAATAACATGCATGATGCAAGAAGACTTTGACATGATAATTGGATCGTGATTACTGCAATAATTCTTCAATAAATCTTCTCTTGAATGCCTTGAAATGCTCTTGAAATTCTCTTGTGAAAATTCTCTTAAGATAACTTGAAATTTCTAGGTTGAAAATCTTCTAGGTGAAACATAGTGAAATGACCTTATATTTATCTAGGTATGTAATATTAATTTCTCGAAATTCAAATAACACAAGTCGACATCTGAATATAGATATGTAAATCTTAAAATAATGTCAAAAACATAATTTAAATTCAGGTCCTAGGTTTAATGGAGATAGGCAAATGGGTCCTAGCTCAGCCACCTAGGACACACATTGCTCAATGAGAAGTGTTATTCTAAAGAAATTTTTTTCCTTTGTGTATTTTTGTTTGTTCGGCCTTATTTTGGTCTTCAGGGTGATCCACGCACAACGAGTTTTTATTTCCAATAGATGCTCAATGTGCCACGTGGTGGTTGCACATGTGATCATAATCACTTTCTCCTCGGTTGGAAGTTGGACCACGTGTCAGCCTGTTGAACATTTTCTTGCATACACTTTTCGCAGATCTGAGATTATTCGCCCTGGTGCCATGTCATCCCTTTGCGCTATGAATTTGTATCTTGGGAATGTTCACTTGAAGCTCATTGGAATGTGCTTTTCCTTTTCCAATGAAGGGACGTGAGTTGGTAATGCCAAAGCCACTTGGGTGATCAAAAATACTGTTGCCAGACTATCTTTCTAGAATCAGAGCAATTACAAGGGCTAATCCTATTGAAATATCTAAATGACATAAATGTGGTAGCTGAAAGTTGACGAGGAGGATTCCAATGACCTAATAAAAGATCTAGAGTTGGATTTCCAAGCTATCAAGTTTGGACGCCTGGCATTCATTAACTCTGGACGAGGTCGGTGTTTTCTCTTCTGAGTGGCTATATATTGAAAATAGAAGCAAAGAGCAAGGGTTCTTGAAGTTTTCCTTTTGGAAAAAGTTTTCTTTAGTTTTCTTAGTTAATAGAAATATTTTCTTTAAAATTTCATAGAACATGACTTCACTCTGGCATGTTATATCTATTTTATGATTAAACTATTATTGGATTGGAATCCAATCTCTATTTTAAAGTTCATTTGAATCTGAAATACAATTTATTCTGAAGAAATACTTGAAACTATGCATGATGTGGTCTTTGTCAGTATTTCTCTCTTTATATCTTCATATAGAATAGGACATTGTGTCTTGCTTGATCTGAATAGTTTGGTTATCGGATTTCCATGTTGTTTGTGTATATGACAAAATTATAATCTTTAGAGACTAGACTATGTCATTGGACTTCTCTATTTTCTTTGTGAGGTTATCATTTCTTCATAATATGATATATTAAGAGGAAGGGTTTATATTTATTTTTGAATGTTTTTCTATTAATTTTGAAACTTCTACGTTTGATTTGAATCTTAGTATGCATTTCCTGGGAGTTGATTAAATGACTACATCTATGCTTGTATCGAGCCTCTGCTATTTTTTCTCCTCCCAACAATGAAGGGAAGTGGTGTTTTGTGTCTCTCATATCACTCATAGAGGAAATCTTGTGTTTTTTAAATGTTGTACAAGCATTGGCGCATCACCATCTTTCAGTTTTTTTTTGTTTGCATTTCCTTTCCCCTTTTCCTAAACTCATAGAAGAGTCGTCTTTCTATAAAAATCCTGTAGGTATTCAATGAGGCACATATTGTCCCCACACTCATTGAATTTCCCATAAGACTATTGGAGAGATGCAAGATTTTATGATCAATAGTTCTTTTTCTAGAATGCCCGGTGGGACTTATTCCAAAGGCCTGATCAGAAGTCAAAAATATTTCTAGATCATACCAGAGGAAGGAAACTGGAGGTTTCATGCCCAGGATTCAAACAAGAGCATCATCAAAGGGTAACTTTCAGTACTCTCAATTACCAACCTCTGTACCTAGGAGAAGAAGAGTCGCAAGTTCTATATCACCTATGAGAAGTAGAAGGGTAAGGAGTAAGAGTCCAGAGTTTAGAGTTTTATCTACTCTGCCTGGAGGCCAAAGTTTCCAAATAAGAATACCAATTTACCTAATATATAGGAATCTTTTCTCCATGAACCATGTACCCCCTCCCGCTCCCAAAAAAATTGTAACTTCGGACAATGGTAGTCCTCTACGACCACCTACTCCACTTGATGTCTGGCTCGCCATACCTGCTAATGCCCTCAAGGCTATTCCAGTTTTTTTTGGGGAGGACTTTAAAACCCCTTCCAAACACTTCCAAGAAGTAGTGAAAGTATGTAGGTTGCACAATATCACAGAGGAAAATATTGCCTTGAGATTTTTGGTCACTTCTTTCAAAGGGAAGGCTCAATACTGGTGCATATTTCTAACTTCTGGTTCTATAACCTCGTGGGATGATCTCAGAGAAAAAAAATTTGAACATTTTTTGGAGAAAGGAGATCGTTCCTCGCTATTACATAACTTGATTACCATCAAGAGAGCCCCACAAGAAGCTATGAGTGACTTCAACACTAGGTTTAACAAAACTTGGTAGAGGATCCCAACTACTACACGACCTCTAGCTGCTATGGCCTTCATGTTCTTTTTGAAAGCCATCAATTCAGATTTTTGTGGTCCCGATAAATTCCATGGGAGGAGATACTCTACCCAATGCCTATGAATTGAAATTCCATGCAGAGAATAGTTTGATAGATGCAGGAAAGCTTTCGCCATGGCCTCTGATGCCTATTTTTCCCAAAATCTTAGGTGCTTCGCTCTGAGAATAGTCTTCTTTGAACACTCTAGTGACACACATGATGAGCCCAACTAACCCAAGTCTATGTACGTATATCCTATTGTACAACCAAGCACATCGAGTTCCTCCTCTGTAGCGATGGACCTTAACAATATGAAGAGCCTGATGCGTTGATCTTTCACTAATGATTTAGTTCTCATCAAGCGACATCAAGCAGCTCCTCTGAAACAATCAACCCAAATGTACCAAGGAGGTAGACCCTTCTATCAATAGAATCAATAGAGTATATATCAAGGACCTTCGGCTCAGGGAGGTCGACAAGCAGCTTCCACCAACCAAATAGTCTCAGTTACCATTCCATTGCAAACGATCAAGGACAATCATAAAAAATATTGGGTATTAGGTCAACATAACCTGGCAGATGATGAAAATGCATGGTGTTTTCCTTGCAATGATAGTCATATGCTCGAAATTGCCCCAAAGGAAACCTGTAGCAAAGAATAGCAAAGCAAAGGAACAAAGGTGTGCAGCCCAATATGGAAGTATATGAGCCTCTTGAGATGGAGAATGCCCAATTCAGAGAAAAAATGCAAGGGATGTATGTAGAACAAGAGCTGGACATAGCACTAGATCAAGCTCTTTTCTCTTGGATGGAAGAAGAAGATGCAGTTTTTGCAAACAAAGCTCTGACAACCAGTGCTCTGCACGTACAATTAGATTACAACACCAGATCCAAGAGAAAACTCACCAAGGGATATGTGCCACAGGCTCTGCCTCATTTCCAATCTTTCCAGCCACCATCGCGTGAGAGACAACTACCCCAACTGACTACTCTGTCGACTGTTCCACCAACTCAGCAACAACAAATTCCACCAGCACTAGAAAAATTTCCTAATAAGACATCAAACCCATTCATAATAGATTATCTTCCTTAGAAGCCAAGAGAGATTCCACCATTTAGGCCAAAAATTCAGCCGGTCAGAACACTCAACGTGGTAGACCAGATGAAGAAGGAACCTACTAATGTGTCTCTATGGGACATGATATCTATCCCTGAGCAAAAGACATTGCTTCAAGAAGCACTAAAAAATGAAGAACCAAGGCCACAAATGGAGGAATTCCCACCACATGATCTAAACAAAGACAAATTTCCCATGTCAGACCCTCAAAATCTGAAGGTCGCAGCTTATACGAATTTGATGTGGAGAAAGCAAAAGAGAAAGAGGTAAGCAAGCCAAAGCCTACTCCTTTCTTTTTGACATCAATTATGGGGGATAAATTTATGCACAATAATATGATTGACTCAGGAGCCAGTACAACATTCATGCCAAAACAAGTGGCTAATTCCTTAATGCTCAAGTATGAACCTTTGGAAAAGGGAATCATGTAGCTAGATGGAAAGAAGGTTTCTGACAGTCGGTCAGATAAAAGATCTATCCTTAACCCTTTTTTCTTGTCCAATCGAGACAATTTCATAGGAGGTAGTAATAATCGACATTCCCCCAGTTTTTTAGGATGTGTCTCTCTAGATATTTCACTGCAAATCTAGGCAGATATTTGTCACTAGATTGGTCCCATATGATATTAAGAACCAAACATGGAGCAAAGATGAAGATTCTCTCAAAATCTTTGTATTTTGAACACATAGTGGACAATGTCATTCTCTGTTTTGAAGTTTCACATACTTCCTTTTCAAAGAAAGAAGGGTATTGTATCAAAATGTTGGAATATGAAGAAGACACAAGTGAGTAGACCCCCAAAGAGGAGGTTCTCGTTAACCAGTTCATCGACTCCAACCCATTCGACAATTTCCATGCCACGGGATTGGGTACTTATGTCATATTTGATGATGACATGGTCCATCTAAAACTAATGAAAGATCAAGTGAGCTATGATGATCTGATGGATAATCATTTGTGGACCTTGTACTTTGATGGTGGTAAATGCAAAGCAAGTTCTAGAGCAAGAGTCTTATTGTTGTCTCCAATAGGATTTGAGACCCTCAAGGCTTATCACTTCAAGTTTTCATGCTCAAATAATGATGCAGAATATGAAGCATTAATCCATGATCTTTTTTTTGCTGAGAGGATGGGTGCAAAAATATTACAAATATTTGGAGATTTTGAGTTGATAGTAAGCCAAGTCCGTGGACAAGCGGTGGCAAAACATACGACGATGAAAGCTTATAGACATCAGATATGGGACTTAATTGAGGGTTTTGAAGCTTTCAATGTGCAAGTTATTCCTTGATTCTAGAATGATATAGCAGATCACGTGGCTTCCATTGGGTCACAGTTTGAGCTGGTTTCTGACTCAAAGAAAAGTGCAGTATGCATCATTGTCCGACCATCAATTCCTAACAATGATCAAAATTGGCAAGTGTTTGAAGATGACGTCCAAATAACCACTTTCATTCAAAAGTTTGAAGGACCTTCTGACCATTCAGAATCAAAGTTTCAACCATCTGAAGGACAAGTCATTCAGCTAAAGGGAAATAAGCTCCCTTGGGGTTTGATTTCCCTCGAGAATATTTTTTATTGTGAAGATGTGAGGAATGGCAAGAAAAGGTTCACAGTCGACGAAAAGGATTATGAAGAGTTGGATGTCGGGAATGACAGAAAACTGAAATTCGGAAGAAATGTACAGTGGGAAGATAGAGAAAGGCTAATAAATCTATGCTCTAAGTATGAAGGTGTTATAGAATGAACCTATGATGATCTCAGAGGATACAATCCTAGTATAATTCAGCATACCAATGACTTGGCAGAAGGGTCAAAGCCAGTCCGACAGAAGAAAAGGACTGTTAATCCAAAGATCAAAGAAATGATGGCATGAGAACACACTAAAATGATTGAGTCCTAAATCATTTATCCAATTAAACACTCAACTTGGGTGTCTAATTTGGTACTGGTTCAGAAGAAAAATGGTGATATCAAGCTTTGTGTCAATTTTTGGGACCTGAATAAGGCCTCACTAAAAGATCATTATCTTTTGCCATCCATAGAGCAGATCTTGCAAACAGTGGTCGGGTCAGAGATGTTCTCATTTCTTGATGGTTTTCTAGAGTATGTTGATGCAAAAATTTGCAAGGGCAGAAGCCTTATTGGAAACTTAGCTATTGGGGGACCTGTGCATGTAGCTAAGTGACCTCTAGGTTTTATCGAAGCCAACTCTTCAATTTTATGGGGGGAGGTAAAGGGTGAGAAGAGTAACATGAAATAATCAAAACTAAACTAAGGTGATGCACCAAATCATAAGAGAAATAACTAAGCACAATGTTGAGACAGGCTCAAATAGTAACTATTGTTTATCAAAAAGATGCTTCTCAACACTGCAAACATAAGAACATCACACTCTTTGCATAATATTACTCATACAACATAAACCAACACAGAAGAGTAGCAACATGATCTGCATTTTATTAAGTTGCATCAAGATTAAAAAATCTTGAGACAGACGTTCATACACTCCAGAAAATACAATAATAGTTTAATGTAACATTAAATGCATGAAAACAGAAAGGTTGAATTGATTGGCACAGTCTGCAGGTTCAAATTTAATAGAAAACACTACAAAATGCTCATTCCTAGTGCTCGGGAAGATTTTTAAATCTATCTAACAACAACCATACAATGAGGAAAAAGGTTGCTTAAATAAGCCAGCCAACCGCTTGAAAGCCTAGTGAGAAAGGTGCCACGGGGAAGCAATCAATGATCCAAATCTTCTCGAGCCAGCACCAACAAAAATATCATCCAGCATTATGCCAGCAAGCATGTCCCTTAAGAACCTAGACTACGCAATAGCAAAAGAGAATACATGATAGCAGAAGGGAACATGCGGCAACCAAACAAATACTAAAGCACCGACATCGTACCCAAGATAACAAATGCATGAACAAGCACCATGCATTGAACACATAGAGCCCGACAAAAGAAAGGTGAGACAGCTCAAAACAAAGCTCTGATAGGAAGCCACGTGTTCCAACTCTCAGCAAAAGAAACCACAGTGTGGGCCCAACTTAGAAAGAGACAAGCGAGCGCCACGTATAAAGCAAATGAAGCTCCAAAAAAGAAAGGTGAGATGACTCAAGAGAAAGCTCTGATAGGAAGCCACGTGTTCTGACTTTCAGCACAAGAAACCGCAATGTGGGCCCAACTCAGAAAGAGACAATAGAGCACCACGCATAAAGCAAATGGAGCTTGGAAAAAGAAAAATCATACGGCCCAACAAAATGCTCTGATAGGAAGCCACATGGCAAACGCCGAGAAGCTATGAGCGATACGGAACTAGGTGAAGCCGTGAAAAGAAAAGAAATCGTGAAGTAAAAAGTGGTGTGTGAATAAACATTCATAGTTTGGTGACTCACGGGGGCATTTCGCATGTGGAATGGAGAACCCCAGAAACTTTGGTCTCGCAGACCAGTCTAACTCCATCACAATTTCTCACAACTGAGAGAGGGTAGTCTAAAGTTCAGTCCAGACTTCAGTTGATGGCGCAAAGAGAGCACACAGTTTTTTGTGCACCATGATAAGATCAATTATTTCCTTAAAATGCAATCCGCTAGATACCTTTGTCTCCAACTTAAGTTGGAAAAAGAGTTGCGCCAGCTAATGCACTATGTTTTCAATATTTCGGTAGTCCGAGATTGATCACAGGATTGGAAAATGGACAGATCTTTCTTCTTCTCCTTGATCTTTGCAATCATGTGGTCAATACTTGCCACCATTTGATCCATGATGAAGGGCGCTAGAATCCCTCACTAAGTTAAGCGGGAGATTTTTTCCCACATATCACTGGTAATCTAGGTTAGCTTGGCCCTGCACTCTCCCACATGTTGGACGGCCTCATGCATAGAGATGAGAATATTTATGCCCATGGCCACCATTGTTCGATCCTCAATTCCCACACCGCTCAATGCTTCATTGAAAGTTGTATATAATTTTCCCAATAATCACTTGGCCTCCAAAACTTTATCAAAAGTCATCGCCTGCACCTGCTACATCATTTTGCTAACCACCTCGCATAAACCAGTTGCCTATACCATAAATTTAAGAGTGGGTTGCAATGTAAGGCATAATTCTTTGACCTTATCCTAGTATGATGCATGTATCTCCTTGGCGATCTCCAATGAGTTCATTTGGGGTGCAGGAGGTTGGGCTCTTAAAATATAAAATTATGTAGTTTTGCTGCTCAGCTCTGCCTTCAACTCCACCACACTTCCTTCTAGGATGGACAATTGATTCATCAGAGAAGAAAACTCTCTCTCCTTCTCTCCCAAGGCCAATTTGACTTGCCTCTACTTCTTAGTTTCCTGCTCCAATGCATCATTCATCTAATTTACTTCCTCATTAGTGCTCTGTCGAAGCTATTTCAGGCCATCATTCACCTGCTTCAATTCATCATGGAGGGCCACTTCATTCAATTGGTGTTTCTCAATCTCTTTTCGTAGGACCAGAACAACCTTCACGCCCAAAGCCTGAAGCTCATTGACTTTGTTTTTAAAATCATTCTTTTCATTCCGTAGATGATTGATTTTGACCTCCTGGGCCTTATGCTTGTTTGCCTAGATATCCACCTTTCTCTTCAGCTTTTTCATTTTCTCATCTTTTTTCTTCATCTGGCGACTGAGCTTGAGGAATTTGGTAGTCACCACCCTCTAGGTCTCCTTTATCAGTTCAACCTTCTTTTGTGGATGATCTTGCTGCAAATCTAGCCCTACGACATTGACAGAGTAATTGCTTGGCAACATTTCCCCAACCAGCTTGATCACATTGGGTGTAACATTTGCAAACATCAATGAATTTTCACTTTTGTTGAACACAGTTTGCAAAAGAGGCTTCGCTTGTCTGCTTCCATCATTTTCCCTCCTTTTCTGTATTCGGCTTGCCCATACACTTTTTTTTGCATCCACCTATGAAAAATATTCATGGGGTGAAATACCTAGCCCACCAGCAAAAGGGAACTCCCAGGGAACTGCTAGTGGGAAAGACAGCATGCTCAATATATCAGTAGATTTGGTAGGCCTCGTAATAATTGTCAGGGAGAAAGGTAGGATAAAATGACTACCTAGAGATGGTGAAGACATGGAGGGAAGAAAGGTTGGGGATGCACATACAGACATGTTGGGTCTCGAGGATACAAATTGCTGACTCAAAGGGTCAGGACATGCCACCATTTTTGTTTCTAGGGTGGGAGAAATAGTAAGAGATGGAAAGGGACCCCCAAGAGAAATAATATTGGTCTTTCCTGGGTAACTAGTGATAGGAACAGCTAGTGCGAAGGACGTAGCAGTGGCAGATGCGGAGGAGACCAAAGACATAGAAGAGAGGGAAGAAGGGGGAAAACATACCTGGGCTTCCCATAGACTAGTAGTAGGTACCACCACTTCTTCATGTAGTGACTCATCTCCTTTTCCGGCTTCCTTTGTTCATGGCCTTTTCTCCTCTGGAGAACTATCTAGATCCAAAATAACCTTTCGGTAGCATCTGAAACTTCTCAGCCTCTTCATGCCACGACTAGAGGAGCTAGTGGGCTCCAACATCTATGTATTTGAAGAGTCCTCCTGCTATAACTGTTGTCCACTAGCTGTCGCTCCTCATGTAAGATCTTTTTCAACTATGGGAGCCCTTTGGGCTACCTCTTATGCATGCTCTGGAGCTGCACTTTCCACCTCACATAACTTCTCAAAATTCAAAGGGTTAGGAGAGTCTTCACTATCCAGATGCTCTTGACACCAGATATCATCAAATGTGTTGTCTGAGTCCACCTCTTGGAAGAGCATGTTAATCATTTTTATCTCCTGCCTATACGTCTAGAAATGTTTAATTTTGTCAGGCTTCCATCGGAGCTTGTTCAATTGGTTGCATAAAAATTGATTTATTTTGTGATTGGGGTTGGGCTTCTCCATTATATGATAAAATTTTAGCCAAGGCAATCGACCCAGGCTAGAAGGAATATACTCCAGGCTGACGTATAATCTCACATTCCCCTCATCTGCATTTCTTTGAGGGTCCCAAAATGGTCGAGGCTGGTGTGGAGTCTTACTGCCAATCTCTGACAGATTTCCCTTCGGATTATACCGCCAGGTGTCACTAATGACTATTAGCCCAAGGTAACCCAATTTAGAGTATAAAACCTCAGAGCTATTTACCCTTGAGCTCTTTTTCTTTACCAACAATATAGAGCCAAACATGGCTGGAAGTGTCAAATGGGAAGTTAGATGTTTCCCTCCCCAGTAATCATTTTCAATGTTGCATAGTTTCCTGAAAACTTTGAGGGTTAGTACCTTATTAGAAACAAAATGCAAGAGCTAGAAAGGCTCTCGGATGAAACCTTGCATACGGAGCATAGTGAAATCTATTTTGAAGAACCAATCACAAGGTGGCAGAAGCCCCTTCATCCATGATATTTGGATATGTGACAAGCGAGCAGACATACTACCTCCATTGTGATCCAAATCTCACAAAGTTGGAGCTAGGAAAGCGTCTAAAAATGCGTAGTAATCAAAAAAATTTGATAGGACAGGAGTCCAGGTCGAGACTAGCCTTCTTGTGCCATGTTCATCAAATGTTGCTAGGGACATACATTGTTGGAAATAGTTAGGATTTTGATGCAAAATCATGTAGATTAAGAAATAATGATACCTGAACTTGGAACCAAGTTCAAAATCCCTCAGCTGCCGACACATCCCTTCAACTATGACTTTTGCAAAGTTCATCGGTGGAGGCATGGCATTCTTTTTCAGAATAAAGTTGAGACTCATCTGGAAGTCGAAAACTTCCCTATCTATATTTAATCCACACACCAATGCCAACATGGAGAAGATGGAGGCTAAACCTGCTTTAAAAGTAGCCATACCAAGTGGGAAGCTAGGAGGGACGAAATTATCTAATGGTTGACCTGTCTCAGTGTTATAAAATTGTTGCACCATCTGAAGCATCCTCCAGTAACCTTGTAGTCTGAAAATATCAAAATATTCGATATTCTCAAGAGAGTTAAAAGGAATGCATAGCATATCTTGAAGGGCTTGGGGACAGAATAACACCCTGAAATTTGGGCCGCTGATGACTCCTGTCTAGGCGTCAAAAAATTTTGCACAAGCCACCACAATCTTCAAACAATGATGCACCAAAGGAACCATGTACTCGGGAAGCCCACAGTTTGACAAACGTTTGTGAAAAGGATCAATAATTTTCTTCATTTTTTCACATGTATCCTCCCTTAAGCTTTTGGAGTTCTGAGATAACTCAGGATCTCAAATGTTATCCCAATCTTCTGATATCAAAGCTTGGTTTCTAGGAGAAACCATGCTTAATACTTTTTGGTCCAATGGCTTAGTGTAGGGCCAAGATGGCTTTACTGGAATACCTAAGGTAGCATAGGAATCTTGGGCGTATATATTTATGCAAGGCACAAGCATTCTTCGTTCTTCAATACTTTCAGTGCCTACGGCCTATGTTGAACTCTTTGCAATTTCAGCCATTTTCTTGTATTTTCAAAGGACTCTGCAAACTCTGTAACTTAGATTTTGAAAACACTTCTCTTCTTTGCAAATGATTCAGACGGTTACACACTTTGTCAATCTTACACAATAAATTCCCTTCACGTGCTCCAACCTATCTTTTTTATTTTTGAGAAAAACGGTTTAGCAGGGGTACGTGCCATCTTTTCACATTAGTTACGCCATGCACCACTAACCCTTTTTTGTGCATGTGAAGAGATCACCAACCTTCCAAAAAATCTACACATTTAAAAGATATGACTTCACATATGGTGGCTCTTGATTTTTCTTTGAAAAAACATTGAATCAGCATTGCCATATCTTTCGCAAGCCTTTGCATTTATTGATTACTTGATCATAATCAGGCGCGTCAACCAACGGCCTCATCTTGAAATATTTACTTTGATTTAAACAAGAAAAAAACATTCTATATGTCAAGATTTGGCTCCCTCATGTCCTCTTTCAAACACTCGAACTGAGCAATTTGCAACCGTATCTAATTATCTCTATTATTTCGCATGCCGCAATACTAGTTATCAAGGCTCCTCAACACCATTTTATTATGACATAATCATACCTTGCTTAATTAGCGAAGACCCTAACCATATATAAATAGGACCCTTGGCATCCTTCCTAATCCACATTTACATTGAGCATTCTCAGCAATTAGGCCCTAGTACATCTTTAGTAATCTATTATTTGGCTAAAGTAGTAGTAGATACGGAAACACCAATTAGATTGGTCTGCAAAAAGATCCAAGCTACCTTTCTAGGAAAGATTAGGTGTAGGCGTTTAAAACATGACTGGCGTAAAAAACCTTTTGTATATAAAATCCATCAAATGGGTGCTAGGCAAGGATTGTGTAGAATACGAGGACCAGTATAGAGTGAATACGAGCATAAGCTCACACTTTGTAGCTTCCTGTTGGACATCAGTGTTTCAAAAAGGAAGATTTTGAATCTTAGAAAGAGGTTTTTTCCCCAACGCTACCTCACAGGGTTGGAGAACGTGGTGAGAGCTACTGAGTTTTACCATGAAGTTCCTTCCATTCACAACCTACATCGACTTCTCGAGGAAGGAGGACACATGCCAACTAGGCCCTTTCTGCATGACTTTGAGTTTGAGACTCATGAGGAACATCACCGCAAGGTCTACACTGCCTACCACTTCCTGATGAGAAAGCATAATGTGGAACCCTTCCATGAGGTGCAATGGTATGAGGACTTTGAGAGGATGGTGTTTCCTCACCATGCGCCACCTGCTACTATCATTGGACCTTCCAATCCTTGAAGAAATGTGAAAAATATCTCTGCGTTTTGTTTTTTCTTTTTGAAAAATTTTTCCACACTCTTAGTGAAAATATATATATGTATTTTGTAACCTGGCTGAGGGCCCCACTGATCAATATGTATAAAAATTTAAATGATCCCGCGATTAATACAATATATATATATCTTCTATATTCTGGCTCCTTCCTCATTTTATTTCAATTTTGCACCAATGTAGTTGTTAATCTAAGAAAGCACTGAGAATAACCAAAAACTAACAAAGTAGGGAAAATATATACATATCTACAAATTTACTGTAAGATTTGAATCAATTAAATTTTGTAAGATGTATTCCATTAACTAGAATACCCAAGGCTTCACCTTCCATAGTTTCTAACTCAAATGAGTTGTATTTCTTGCACTGGGTGATCTTGAAAGGTTCTTCCTAGAGGTTGTCAAACTTTCCATGTTGACTGGGCTTTGCTCCATGCTCATTAAACTTGAGCACCAAGTCTCCACATTGTAGCCCCTGATCATACGTCTTCCTGTCGAACCATCTCTTTACTACCTGTTGGCAGTTTTTCATTGCCTTGAGAGCGTGCTCTCTTTTCTCCTGAACCTCGAGTAACTCTAAAAACCGTACCTCCATTGCTCCATTTTGCTCAATTTTAAGGGGCTTGAGTAGTTGGATTGTAGGGATTTCCATAGAAATTGGCAATAGTGCCTCCTTCCCGTAAACTATCTCGTAAGGAGATATTTTCAATATTTTTTTTGGAGTGATACGGTCTGCCCACAGGGTTGTTCAGAGGTGTTTATGCCACTCCCTTTGATGTTCTAGAACTATTCTCTTGATTATCCTGATGAGGTTCTTGTTTGTAGATTCAGCGAGTCCATTCCCTTGTGGGTAGTAGTTAGAAGACATCTTCAGGAAGACTCCATATTTTAGTGCAAATTGGCTCATTTTGGAGCCGAGAAAAACTTTAGCATTATCATATATAATTGTCTTTGGCGGGCCGAACCTGGCCACTAGTTCCTCCAAGAAGTTTACAATTTCTACCTCTGTTGCATTCTTCAATGGTAAAACCTCAACCCATCTAGTGAAATAGTCAATTGTCATTAGGATCCACCTGTGTCTGGCTGATGAAAATGGATTGATCATGCCAATGAAGTTGAGACCCCATTAAGCAAATGGCTCTTCCACCATAATTGGTTTCAATGGCATAGTAGCGTTTTTCCTTTTTTCAACAAAAAACTAACACACTGCAAGACTTCACTAATGAATATGAGTCATTGAACAACATCAACCAGAAATAACCAGCACATATGATTTTAATTGCAGTAGTTTTTGCTGAAAAATGACCTTCGACTGGGCCACTGTGATACTATTCCAATATCCTTTTTGACTGCTCTTCAATTACACATCTTAACAAAATACCATTGAAATTTCTCTTAAAAATAACTCTCTCTAAGAGTACATAACCATTATTCTGCAATCGATAAAAATGCCTCTTAAATGGGGGCAAGTCAGACAGATACCTTCCTATTTGCATAAAATTAATTTGGGCATCCATCCAGTTGTCTCCGGAGCTCTCTTCATTTAGCAGCATGAGTTATGGGACTTCAGACTCAGCAATTGCTTCATTGTTGTCCGCCAAATATTCACACAATCCCTTCCCCTTCATAGTCCTAACTAGCCTGATATCCATGTCATACTCGAGAGTCTTGGTTATCTAGTTAGCCTGCTTCTCAGTGATTTCACCTTCCATAATGTATTCTCGCACACTAGGGTGCGGCACACAAAAAATCACCTTGTTCCATGATATAAGGTGTCAAAACTTCTTCAACCCCTTTACGATAGAGAAAGTCTTCTTCTCCACAAAGTTGTATTTCACCTCATATTCTTTCAGGGTGCATGAATAGAAGGAAATAGGTGATTCTCTTTTATCTTCATTGTCCTTCTGCATTAGGACAATGGTGATACTATTGCCACCACTGAAGACATACATAATGAATTCTTTTGATAAATCTGGGTTGATCAACACAGGAGCTGAAGAGATGACCTCTTTTATCTTTTCGAAAGCTTTTCTAGCTTCCACTATCCATTTGAAAATCTAGTCTTTTTTTAGCGTCAGGGTGATGGGCCAAACGATCCCTGCAAAGCTTTCTATGAACCGACTAATGAAATTAACCTTGCCCAAAAAATATTGAACTCCCTTTTTGTTGATAGCTAAAGGGAGTTCCATGATTTCTTTAACCCTCTTTAGATCAATTGTGATACCCTCCTTCGAAAAGACATAACCCAATAGCTTCCCCTGCGAGACCCCAAACACGCATTTCTTCAAGTTTAAAGAAATCTCGAACTCTTGGCACTTCTGGAAGAAAAGCTCGAGATGATCAAAATGATCCTTAGTAGATTTTGAAAACACAGTCAAGTCATCCAGATAAATAAGAATAATATTATGTATCAAATCCTTGAAGGAAATGTCCATAGCTCATTGGAAAGTGGCTCCGACATTTTAAAGTCCGAAGGGAATTTTAGCATAAGCATATGTCCCCCACTTGGTAGTAAACATTGTTTTGTGTTGGTCCTCCTCTCTCACACAAATCTGATTACAAGTGAAGAAACCATCTAGCATTGAAAACATTTCAGAACCAGCAACTGTTTGTAGAATTACCTCCATTGAAGGCAAGGGGTAATGGTCCTTCAGGGACACTCTATTCAGGTCTTAGAAGTTGATGCATAGTCGTATATCACCATTCCTCTTCTGGACCGGCACCAGGTTAGACACCCAAGTGTTGTGTTTGATCGAGAACACTATCCGAGATGCAATCAACTTATTTAATTCTTGTGACATGAGTGACTCAATCTTTTGATTGACTGGCCTTTGCCTTTGACGCACAGGTTTTGCTCCTTCTAGTAGCTCAATGGTATGTTGGATAAACCCAAGATCATATCCCTTAAGATCATCATATGACCATGCTACCACACTCGAATACTCTTCACAAAAGTGTTTCAACCTTTCTTTATTCTTCTGCAAGACTCCTTTTCCAACCTTGAGCTTTTTATCTTCTCCGATATGCAAATCGGTATAGTCTTCTTTATTAGCTACAAGATTTCTTTTTCCTTTCATTGCATCATCAGAATCAAAAAGACTCTTGAGAGTGACTAGACCCCTGGGAAGCTTGTTTTATTTTAATTGGACTACTTGATCCCCATACGCCTCAGCAATCTTCGGATATAATTGGTAGGAAAATTCTCCAGACAAATGGAGAAATGACTTGATATGAGCATCACTATCAAAAAATTTCTAGTCTTGATCATTGTTCGAGACTATAGGCCGCACGATCACTTGCACTGAATGTCTATTGTTAATCAACTCGGAAGTTGGATCAAACTGAGATTCGACAGTTGCCATTCGGTCAGCTTCAGAGTTTGACTCTTTGGGTACATCTTGGATATTGAATGTTTCAAAGCCTTCAATCAGATCCCAGACCCTATGCCATTATGATCTCATACGGACATTCTTTGCAGTAGATAGCCCTCAGATTTGGTTGACCACCAATTTTGAATCTCTGAACACCCGTATTTTCTTTGCACCCATTCTCTCCGCCAAACCCAAACTATGGACAAGGCCTTCATATTTTGCTTAGTTGTTTGAGCATTCGAACTAGATGTGATAAGACCTTAATGTCTCCATCCAAGGATGGAGACACCAAACATATCCCTGCATCGACTCCTACTCTACATCTTGCTCTGTCAAAGTACAAAGCCCATAACTCAAAGGACGCTTCATCTCCAGACTCTCGAGTCACTCTCGGCATAATCTGGTCCTCTTCATGTATGACATATGTTCCTAGCCCAGTTGCACGATATTTTCTGAAAGGGTCTGTGTCTATAAACTCATTCAAAAGAGCCTCCTCTGCCTCTGTCTGAGATTTGCTTGCTTCTTCTTCCTTAAGGAGTTTGAAATTGAGCATCTCTCTGGAAGTGATTGAGGTATGTGTTGGCTCAAAATTGATCATGTCTTTATTAGCCACATGTTCGGAATACAAGGATTCTGACAATAACTTCATCTTGGCTCCATGCTTCATTCTTAGAATCAAGTGCAACTAGTTCAATGCCAGGTAGCCTCCAACATTTGCAATGAATTCTCGGGACAAACATATCTCAAACAGAGGAGGGACATCGATGAGCATAGTATCTTGACTCATGGTAATACTGGGACAGACAAACAATGTCATAGGCAATCCTTTGATTGCTCTAATGGTTTGAACCTTGTTCTCGTCGAGTTGCATGACTCCTTTATTAAGAGGATTGTATTTGAGCCCCAAAGCATCAACTACTTGCTTAGGCATGATAGTGGTGCTAGCACCAGATTCAATCATACAATTATGCAATAGCTTGTTATCAATGATAAGTGTTAGAAATAAAGGCTTGGGTTTAGGCTTACTCTCTTTTTTGGCTTTCTTTTCTTCTTGTTGATTTGCTAAAACTCTATCCAAGTCTGGCTTGGATGTCTTATCTTCTGAGGGCTGCTCCAACATCTTCATGTCTTCCTCTCCCAATAATGTCTTCTCCAATTACCACTTTTTCTCCGAGATGGCCAGGATATCCCACAAGGAAACATTAGCAAAGGATTTCTTTAGTTGCTCCACCATGTTGAATGGTGTTTATGACTAATGACTTATGGTAGCTTGCTCCTTTTTCCTTGTATCCAGTGCATCTGGTTATTTGGAAATATTTAGGGTGGCCATGGGAGCTCTTATCTTTGGAGGAGATGGATTTGGGGAACTAGGAGCAGCAACCTTGGACTGCTATGGAACTGATGATAGATTTTCTGATGGACTGGGTGTTGAATTAGGTGAACCTTTAGTCGGCAAAGATGTGAATTCTCGAGTGAGTCTCCGCTTTGAATGCATATTGTAATCCGATTGCACTTACGGCACTTGGGCTACTGGAATATCATTTGGGAATGTTGGCTCCTCTCCTTCCATCCAAAAAAAGAGCGCCTAGTCCAAAGCTATTTCTAGCTCTTTCTTGATAGACATTTCTTGCATTTGAGCAATGAGAACTGTGTTGTCCATTTTTTGAGAGGCTTGTGTATGACCTTTGTGATCAGGGGCAATAACTTGACTTCGTTTCTCTACTATTCTATGTTGAAAATTCCCTCTCGGACAATTTTGGGGCATATGTGCATCATTGCAAGGGAAGCACCTTGAATTAGTTTATTCAGCAAGATTTTTTTGTCTTGCTACTAGGTCCTTGCTTGAACTAGGATAGATGGTCTGCATCGGCATAATCATAGGAATGACCTGATTATTTTTTTGATCTTGGGTATTGTTGCATGATCTATCCTACCACTGGTTTGACTGGAAAGGAGCCTTCCCACATTGGTAGTTTTGGTAAGTAGGCTTCTGGTAGCTATATTTTTGTCACTTCATACTGGTTAATTTATTTTTCATGGTTCGCATATGCTCTTTCATCTCATTCATTTCAGCTATCAGGGGGTAAGGCACCGGATCTAGACTTGATGTCATTCTCGGGTACACATACATAGAGTGGGGAGGAGTTGCAGGAACACTGGTTGAAGCTACCTCTAATTCTGTAGCATTGAACTCTAGGAATAATGGCATGATAGGCCTTGGCACCAATTTTTCGACAGTAATAAGATTGTTCTCCGCAGTGACGGCAAGGCTAGATGCATTAGGTAGAGTATTTTCACCGAGATCTTGTAGCATCATAGAAATATCAGTATTTATAGACTTTAAATAAAACATGAATGCCAGGTCTGGAGGTGGTTGACTACCAATAGGAACTCTCTGCCAAGACAAATGAAACCAAGCATTCAAATCAGCCAGAGCTTCATGGGGAGCTCACTTTATATGAGCTAGCTGGTGATATAGTGAAGACTTGTTGCCAGCATTTGAGAAGTGTTCGTAAAAGGATCTCTGAAATCATCCCAAGTGGCAATTGTATTAGCCAGAAGAGTACAATACCAGTTCAATTCCTTTCCTCTAAAAGAGGCAGCGAGTAATCTTAAACCCACATTCTCATTAGTAACGACATGCACCAAACATACATCAGCTACATCTTGCAAGTGCTTTGTCAGAGTTTTTGAATCATCCCCGAAGAACTTAGGGATAGCCTTTAAAGCAGAAATCAGGATTGGAGCCCACTCTCCAAGAGCCATAGGTGCTACCAAAGGACTACCAGCATCCTAGGCTACATAATTTCTAGTAGCCATTGGCATAGGAGATTAAGGAGAAGAAGGAGGTGAATTATTAACTTGTCGACCTCTCTCCTAGATGGAAACTAATGGTGGTACAAGCAGACTAGAAAATCTTGTAGTTTGAGACCTAGTGATGGGCCTATGGCTCATACACTCCTATTGATCAAGCAAACATGCTAGTTTGTGTCCCATCGGGTGTGCTAGAAAAATACCTTTTGACCCAAAAATTTGCAAGGGCAATAGCCTTATGGGAAACTTAGCTATTGGGGGACCTATGCACGTAGCTAAGTGACCTCTAGGTTTTATCAAAGTCGGCTCTTCATTTTTTATGGGGGGGAGGTAAAGGGTGAGAAGAGTAACATGAGATAATCAAAACTAAACTAAGGTGATATGCCAAATTATAAGAGAAATAACTAAGCACAATGCTGAGACAAAGGCTCGAATAGTAACTGTTGTTTATCAAATAGATGCTTCCCAACACTGCAAACATAAGAACATCACACTCTTTGCATAATATTACTCATACAACATAAACCAACATAGAAGAGTAGCAACATGATCTGCATTTTATTAAGCTACATCAAGATTAGAAAAGCTTGAGACAAACATTCATACACTCTAGAAAATACAAGCACAGTTTAATGTCACATTAAATGCATGAAAATAGAAAGGCATAATTGACTGGCACAATTTGGAAGTTCAAATTTAATAGAAAACACTACAAAAGGCTCATTACCAGTGCTTGAGAAGATTTTTAAATCTATCTAACAACAACCATACAATAAGGAAAAAGGATGCTTAAATAAGCTAGCCCACCACCTGAAAGCCCAACAAGGAAGGTGCCACGAGGAAGCCATCAACAATCCAGATATTCTTGAGCTGAAACTGATAGAAAGATCATCCAATATTGTACCAGCAAGCACATCCCTTGATAAACCTGGACTATGCATCAGCAGAAGAGAACATGCGGCAGAAGAAGGGAACATGTGGCAGTAGAAGGGATACTAAAGCACAGGCGTCATACCCAAGATAACGGATGCATGAATGAGCACCACGTGTTGAACACATGGAGCCCAACAAAAGAAAGGTGATACAGCTCAAGAGAAAGCTTTGATAGGAAGCCACATGTTCCAACTCTCAGCAAAAGAAACCGTAGTGTGGGCCCAACTCGAAAAGAGACAAGTGAGCACCACGCGTAATGCAAATGGAGCTCGTAAAAAGAAAGGTGAGATGGCTCAAGAGAAAGCTCTAATAGGAAGCCATGTGTTCCAACTCTTAGCATAAGAAACCACAGTGTGGGCCCAACTTGGAAAGCGACAAGTAAGCACCACACATAAAGCAAATAGAGCTCAGAAAAATAAAAACCATACAGCCCAACAGAAAGCTTCGATTGGAAGCCACGTGGAAAATGCCAAGAAGCTACGAGCGATACAGAACTAGGCGAAGCCCCGAAAAGAAAAGAAATTGTGAAGTAAAAAGCGGTGCGTGAATAAAAATTCACATGGTACAATCAAGTACTTGTCAAGGAGAGCGACCAACATAAAATGGCGTTTACCACTAAGTGGGGTAGGTTCATGCACACAAAGATGCCTTTCAGACTCTCAAATATCAGTGCAACTTTTCAATGGGCCATGGACATTGCTTTTGCAGGATTGATCAATTCAATCATTCTGATTTACTTAGATGATCTAACCATTTTTTCAAAATTAGAGGCTGATCAATTCAATCACCTAGAACAGATCTTCCAGAGGTGCAAAAATTTTGAGATTTCTTTAAATCCAAAAAAGTGTGTTTTCAGTGTACCTCAAGGTAAAATTCTTGGTTTTGTAGTGTCCAAGGAAGGAATTTCAATAGACTCCGAAAGAGTCAAATCTATAAATGATTTTCCCTTAACAGTAAATCAAAAGGGGTTATAATATTTCTTAAGTAAGATCAATTTTGTCAGTCGTTTCATTTCTGACTTTGCAGGCATCACAAGGCCCATCACCTTGATGCTCAAAAAGAATCTAATTTTTAAATGAACTCTCGAAGTCAAGGAATCTTTCAAGCAGATAAAGAAGGCTATCGCCATTGCTCTGGTACTAGCTAATCAATATTTTTCTAAAGATTTATTGTTATATGTATACAACGGCCAACATAGCATAGATTTTTTGCTCACTCAAAAGGATGAGAAGGATAATGGAGAGCATCCAATTTCTTTCCATTCAAGAACCATCAAAGGTTATGAAATTAGATATAGCTTTGTAGAGAAACAAGACTTTTCCATTGTCAAGAGTCTCAAAAAATTTTGACACCTAGTGTCAGCCAATAAGATCACCATTTTGGCCACTCACCCAAGTGTAAGAGAATACATCACTGAGGGAGAAATAACTGAAAAGAGAGCCAATTGGATCACTAAGATCCTAGAGTAAGATGTGGAAATCAAGCCGATAAATTTGGTGTGAGGAAGAGGCCTATGCGAATATCTTGCACAAGAGTCAGGTTCCAAACTCGACAGGGAGATTGATCAAGTATTTTCAAATCAGTTCGAATTTGGCGAATCTTGGGTACTAGATCATACATTATACATGCAGAAAGGATACTACCCAACAGCTCTCCCCTTCCACAAAAAACTAAAATACCAGCTGGAAGGCACTAGGTACATATTGGTTGAAGGAATTTTATTCAAGAGGAACTAGGATGGAGTATTGCTCTGATGTTTAGGCAAGTGCCACTCAAATAGGGTTCTGTCAAAATTCCATAACAGTCCCAAGGGCTGACATTTTTCTGCTAAAACCAATTCTCTAAAAATTATTCGAGCGAGATACTACTGGCCCTCAATTTTTTTGGAAGCACACCATTTGGTGCAGAAATCCACCTAATGCCAATTCTTTGTTGGTAAAAGAAAAAAATTGCTTTTCCTTTGAGTCTCATTGTAACTGAAAAGCCCTTTCCTCAATGGGGATTAGAATTTTTTGGAATGATATATCCTATCTCTAGTGTTGTCCATAAGTGGATCCTCATAGCGACTGATTATTTCACAAGATGGATAGAGGCTATCGCCGTGAAAGGTGATACAGAAGGCGAAATTGTTAACTTTCTAGAAGGGATGGTGACTAGGTTCAGTTCACCAAAGACTATTATATCTGATAATGCTAGGGCCTTCATAGGGTCGAAGGTGTCGGATTTTTCTATTAGGAATGGGATCTACCTTAATACCTCTTCAAATTACTACCCACAAGGGAATGGTTTAGCGGAGTTGACAAATAAAAACCTAATTAGGATAATCAAGCACATTGGATCTGAACGGGAAAGGGAATGGCATGAACATCTATGGGTTGCACTGTGGGTAGACCGAATCATGTCGAAATAGATCCTGAAGAAATCTCCTTACAAATTAGTATATGGGAAGGAAATAGTTTTACCTATTTCTATGGAACCCCATGCATTACAATTACTGAAAGCCCTAGAAATAGAGGAAAACGTTGCAATGGAGGTATGGATAGCTGAACTCCTCAAATTGGAGGAAAACAGAGAAAAATATTTTGAAGCAATGATTGGCTGCCAGTAGATAGTCAAGAGATGGTTCAACAAAAGGACTTCCGATCCATATTTCCAGGAAGGAAGCTTGGTGCTAAAATTCGATGAGCGCACTGCAAAACCAAGACAACACACCAAATTTGAAGCATTGTGGAAAGACCCCTTCTGAATCAGTGTGCACAGAGAAAATAATGCATACGAATTGGAAGATATGAAAGGTAATTCTTTAGAGATACCGGTAAATGGTATTTATCTGAAACCATTCCATTAAAGTACGACACTTTTAAAAAAAAAAATCATAGATATGTACCATATGTAAAAAAATTGTAAAAAGATTTTAAGTTTTAGATTACAGAATAAAGCGAAGAAGCAAAAGAGGTACAAAAAGATATATTATATATATTATATTTTTTTCATCGAATTTACAATATAGGGTAGCTTGAGGCTTAGATTCTAGTAGAAAGGCTCTTTCAAGCAAAACCCAGAAAAGGGTATTCAAGCAAAATACAAAAGGAAAAACAAAATGGAGGCATTTTTATAAAAAAACTCAAAAGGAATGCCTCTAGCCGTTGTTATAGGGGCTTCTTTCCCATAATCATTTTTCTTTTTCTTTCTTCTTATTTTTCATTCATAGGAGAGTGGGGGCACAATTCACAGACATCAACCTCATTTTGCACAACTGACGATGATGAGATCGAACTTCTTTTTGAAGTCATACTGTGAAGCTTCATCAACACCATACTCCCAAAGGAGGTAGGTAGTAGCAGGTAGGGACAAGGCGCAGTGGATATTCAGGTCCATGGTACGAAATTCGCTGAGAAAGGGCAACCAAGGAACATCCACACCATGATCAACGAACCTACAGAGGTCCATCGTGCTAGGAATTTTGATGCTAGGGATAGCAACTTGCACTATTTTTTCGAGCCCTTCCAATAGAGAGACATCAAACATGCAGTGACACAGTTCAACTATCTTGGTTTTGGTGACATTTAGGTCCAGCATAGAGGCCACGAAGTGGGATAGGATGTTACAATTGGTTCACATCTGGTTCTCATCTTCAATGAAGTCCATGCCAATGACCCATCAAAAAGCTATAACCCCCAAGCGGTTGCACCCCTTTACCAAATGCTTAATTCTCTCACTCGTAATCTCCCCAATGAAGGCATACTATGGCCTTCATGGGAGAAGACGAATAGGATTACCCATACTGACAGACATGGTTGGAGCAGTAGAGCAGAAGGAAATATTGCAGATAGAAAAGAAGATAGCTAAATTTTGAAGTTTTACTTTTTTGAATGAATATAACCTTGAGGTGGCATAGCTATTTATAGAAAAGAGGTGTCGAAATGGCTAAACAGTGGAGGTTCTATTTTTGGTTGGATGGTAACGAGAAAATATCAAAGTAGCTGGTGAACAGAGAATATATCATACAGAAAATCTATCATAAGGTCTCAAAATTAATGTTTGTGCGTTGGGAGTAAATGCTCATATAGGCCAATTTTTGACATGTATCCTTGGCCATCATCAACGTCAGCTAGCTTGTGTAAGTGAAAGGACATGGATTAACATGCTAATGCTTGAAAATTTAATGAGATCATCTTTTCAAGAGTACTTTGTATCACTAAGCAAAGATTGACATAAGTAAGGACACTCTTCCCAAGGCAACGAGTTTATTTGAGAAAAGAGGCAGTGAAAGGAATGTACTAAATCTATTTATGGAGATTTTTTGGCATTCCTGAGGGATATGGATCCCCTACCCACATGTATCTCCTCATTGGAATCATTTAATGGACCAGTGGTAATGACATAGCCTTAACTGCATGTACTTCTTTGGGAAATTAATTGCACAAAAAAGTAGATTTTTCCAAAAGAAGCAAAGAGCAAGTGGTCGTTTAAATAAAACTCTCTGCAACTTTTGAAATAGCTACGGTAGAACCATCAACAACTAGAAAAGAGAAAAATATGCACCAAGGAGGCCCATTTTCGTCAATATTTTTGGGCGAAGATTGTTCGCCAATACCCCAATGCCTGAGGACCAACCATTCAAATTATGTAAAAGGGTTCTCATAGATAGGAGTGTTAAAAGAGAAGCGGTACTAGACATCGCTAACAATGTCTTCAACCCAAGGCTAGCAAGGAACCCTAAAAATATCAGAGAAGGAGCATTTCAGAGAATGAAAGATCATGTTACCTCTGAGGGTTTTTCCTCTCGGCTCTGGAATTGTGGTTTGCCACAGTTCATGATACCTACCATACACCTATGCCCAGAATTGGTGGACACATGTGCCAGAAGATTTGATGAAGAAACTAGGACCATAACATGCAATAGAATCAAGGTCACAATCTCTGCTCTAGCTATAAGATAAATGTTGTGTATCCCTTTCAACCGACGTATCAAGACATTCGTCGAAGAAGATATGGATACCTATTGGGAAGAATAAAATGGAAGAGAAGGTTTCTATCATCGTGAAATAGGGGAAAGGCTGACTAGAGGACATTTTTTTTTGCTTTGGCATTCAAGAAGTTCCCAGAAAACACACAGGATATTTTCTTAATGGTAACCTAGGTTTTTGTCTTGGACAATAATGAGGAATTCCATCCTTTCTAGATTGCCTTGGCTCTGATACTCAAGCTTGAGCGGGAATAGAGTTATTTTGATTTTATCGATGTGATAGCTAAAAATATGTCGCTACAACTGAAAAATTACCAAGTTGAATCTAAATTTAGGTATTCTTCTTTCCTGGTCCATTTGATCCTGCATCAAAACTTTAGGTTTCTGGAGAGAAATTTTGCTATATCCAGGTTAGATGAGGAGGGTTTAATTTAGCCAATTTTTGTATGGACCTATGTCCTATCAAGAACACATAGCTATTACTGGTTTGTACACCTCTTTCTAAGACCAATGTTGCAAGAGTTGTTACCAAGCCCCAGTGACCTCTTGTCTCCTGAGGTTTTTCTATGGATAAATAATTCATTGACCCCAGTAGATTACTTCTTCGGGAAAGATTTTACATTTATCAAATATCATGGTTTTGTCAGAGAAGCTTTTTGATTCCCTAGATTTGTAATGGATTAAGTCTTCATGTTGGAGGCATGCCGATAGGAAACTCTTGTCGAAAACACGTATGGAAGAGGAAGGAACAAAACAAAGTTATATATGCTTCCCTCTGCATTGCAAACAATAGGGTAGTGCTAGAGAAGCATAAGGCACAAAAGGAATTGACTAATTTATTGGTGGCTCTGGGCCTAGTCCTCATCTGCGATGAATGGGACTATAATTCGTTAAGTAAATCCCTTGAAGCACGAGGCATAGAATTTGTACATTAACTTGGCCCTCATACCGATGAAGAGGCTGAAGTGGTTAAGTTTCTATACACCATATGCAAGATATTAGAGGGAGATTCTGATAGGAAAAACTCTAAAGAATCAGATGAAATGACAAGGATGGCCGGAACACAAGATGACAGACTTCTAGAGGTTCCGACAAGAAATGGGAAACACTAATATGTTTATTGAGGACTTTGAGCCATATTGTTAATAGTTCAAGGACATTTATGACCGAGATAGGTTGATTCTGATAATAGCAACCTAGAGTCTAGCCATGAACTAATAGAGGAGTGACTTCCATGTCATCCTTCCCAACCATAGGAGTTTGACAAGGGAAAGAGCTCTAAGAAGAAGGACTCACAGACTATATCTTCTACCAATGCCTAAAGCAAAGGGAAGAGACCCCAATGGTCCCCAAGAGAATCAACTACAAAATAAGAAGGCCAGGTTTTGACAGGATCATCTGCAAAGGGCTTAGAGTGTTCTAGTTTGAGAAAAATGAAGTTACGGTGAGTCCAAGACCTAGACGCATCTGATGCATCCATCAAAACTGAAGAAGAAGAAGAGTTCGCTCGCTAGAACATTCTGACTGTCGCGGTTCAGGTAAGTCTTGCTCGCCCTCTTCTTCTTGCTTCTGCATCTTTAGTTAATCCTTTACCTCTTCCTATTGAAAATAATCCTTTGCCTTCAAATCCTAAGTTGTCAGTGTTAAATGAACCCCTTGTAATTTTTAATGTATCAAGTGATGCACTACCACATGTCAAGCAAGCAGTATCCACTTCGGCCACCATTGACTCTTTAATCGCCCTATCCAGGGCCCCCATAGAGAAACCTAAGTCACCCATGTTACCTATTACCCAAGGTCTGTCTACATTTAGACATAAATTGCCTGCCTCGTTCGTTACTCTCTTTACTCTGATTAGTACTCTAGGTGCCCAATCCCAGTTTGGCATCCCACCATTCTCAATGATTACTCTCCCATTTTCCTGCCCACATGCCCATACATCTGAAGTGTCCCCTTCTATCACTCTCTTTAGTCTACTCCATCGTCCTTCTATGGCAACACAGAGTATTGATACCCCACAGACTCGCCAGAATCATTTCGATGCGACTAGGTAGGCCTGAAAAAATAGAAAGAAAAAAAGAAGAGAGAAGAATACCAAATTTCCAGCCTCCAAGAAGATCTAGACATGTTTTAATGAAGAAAGAAATTCTCTATGGATCACCACCATGAAGCCACTCGCAGTCCAACCTAAAGGACAGATGCAGATGGAGGACTATTATATCCAAGCAATGGGTTTAAATTTGAATGAGATCTATCTGTGTGATAATGTAGACCTAGAAAATACCACTCATAAGGTGGTATACACAGACTACAAGTGGTTGGATTGAAAGCTAAGAAAACACAAGAATGAGTTGGCAAATGTAAAAGAAATGGTGAATTGTTTACAGTCGGAGCTCAGGGCTCAAAATGATGAAATGATCCTCATACTACAGGTGCAAGACCAACAAAATGAAGCAATGGGATATTTTGCAACACTCCAAGATGAGGGGATCTAGCTTTACACTGAAATAGAAAGGTTGAAAGGGGAACTTGTAGTTGAGCACCAATCTCTTGTAGAGCACCAGCATGTTCGGGAAAATATAAAGAAGGATCTAGACAACATCCAAGCTCAGGCTTCCGATGATCTACAAAAGGCCCGACAAGAGATCAAAAAACTAAAATATGATAAATGAGGAGTTGAGGCTACCTTGCACGCTCGAAATCAAGAAACCAAAAATTTGGTTTCAGAGCTGGGAGAAGCCCTCAAGAAGAGAGATCAATTGGATCAGAGATTGAAAGCGAAAGAGTCTCAAGCATAGCAAGAGTTAGTCATTGCGTAAAGGTCTGTGACCCTTCCTATAAAGAAGAGGTTGGTATCCACCTACTGGGAGCGATTCATTGTCTCACTCATCGTTCTAAAGCTAGCCTTACAATTCCTAAGGGATGCCAGAGAAATAAATGAAAAGTTTGGCCCGTTGGTCGATCAAACTCTTCAGGAATATGCTCCCCGATTGGTCGAATCACAGAATTTGATCTCTAAGCCCTGTGTGGCAACAAATGAGGCCCTAAGAGGTGCAAGTATTATGAATCGAAGGGTTGCCTCTATTAAAGCAAGTGAATTTTCCTACTACCATAAGTTGGCATCCAGAACAAAGAATAGCTAGGCGATTTTGAATAAGAGGGTCGATGAAGTTAAGAAATATTTTGGGATCTTATACATTTATGGGTTTCCTCCCTTCCTATCGGCAGATGGAGATGTATTATTAGTTGAACATATTACATAAGAGGTTAGGAACAAGGTTCAGACTCCTGCAGATCTTCCAGGGAAAAGTTAAGCACCAGCAACGGAAGACATTGAGAATGAAGTTCTTCATCTTTCCCATCTTTACTATCACCTAGGAGCCATTTGAGCGAGATGGGGAATTTTTTCTTTCAAAGTGGTCTTCAAGTTGGATCAGGCATATAAAGCCTTTAGTAGCCTTGACCGACCGACTGACGTAGACTAGGAGATGTTGCATTTTTCCTTTCTTAAACTCCAAGAATAACCAGAGGTCTTGGTTCATGCCTTCACAAGTGAAGGCCCCCTTGTGAGTCGCCAGAACTATGAAGCAAATTTTTTCCTTTGTCTATTTTTGTTTTTTCAGCTTTATTTTGGTCTTTAGGGTGATCTGCATGCAAGGAGTTTGTATTTCCAATAGATGCGCAATACACCACGTGGTGGTTGCACATGTGACCATAATCACTTTCTCCTAAGTCAAAATTCAGACCACGTGTCGACCTAGTGGATGTTTTCTTGCATCTGTATTTTGTAGATCTGAGATTATCCGCCATGCTTCCACATCATCCCTTCAAGCTATGAATTTATATCTTGGGAATGTTTGCTCGAAGCTCATCGAAATGTGCTTTTCCTTTTCCAATTAAGGGACGTGATTCGATGCCACCAAAGCCACTTGGGTGATCGACAAGACCGTTGCCAAACTATCTTTCTAGGATCAAAGCAATTACAAGAGCTAATCCTATTGAAATATCTAAATGACATAAATGTGGTAGCTGAAAGTTAATGAGCAGGATTCCAATGACCTAATAAAATATCTAGAGTCGAATTTCCAAGCTATGAGGTTTGGACATCTAGCAATGATTAACTCGGGATGAGGTTGGCATTTTCTCTTTTGGGCAGCTATATATTGAAAATAAATGCAAAGAGCAAGGGTTCTTGAAGTTTTCCCATTGGAAAAAGTTTTCTTTAGTTTTCTTAGTTAATAGAAATATTTTCTTTAAAATTTCATAGAACACGACTTCACTCTAGCATATTATATCTATTTTATGATCAAACTATTATCGGATTGGAATCCAATCTCTGTTTTAAAGTTCATTTGAATCTGAAATATGAGTTATTCTGAAGAAATACTTGAAACTGTACATGATATGGTCTTTGTTAGTATTTCTCTATTTATATCTTCGTACAGAATAGGACAATGTGTATTGCTTAATCTAAATAGTTTGGTTATCAGATTTCCATGTTGTTTGTGTATATGACAAAATTATAATCTTTAGAGACTGGACTATGTCATTGGACTTCTCCATTTTCTTTGTGAGGTTATTATTTCTTCATAATATGCTATATTAAGAGGAAGGGTTTATATTTATTTTTGAATGTTTTTCTATTAATTTTGAAACTTCTACGTTTGATTTGGATCTTAATACGCATTTCCTGCAGGTCGATTGAATGACTGCATTTATGCTTGTATCGAGCCTTTGTTGTTCGTTCTCCTCCCAACAATGAAGGTAAGTGGTGTTATGTGTCTCTCACATCACTCATAGAGGAAATATTATGTTTTTTAAATATTGTAAAAGCATTGGTGCATCGCCATCTTTCATTTTTTTGTGTTTGCATTTCCTTTTCCCTTTTCCTAAACTCAGAGAAGAGCTAGCTTTCTAGAAAAATCTTGGAGGTATTCAGTGAGGCATATATTGTCCCCCCACTCACTGAATTTTCCATAAGACTATTGGAGAGGCACAAGATTTTATGATCAATAGTTATGTTAAGGCATTAATGAATGTCAGGTTTCTTGTACGAAAAATGCAATTAAAGGGGCCAATTAAGGAAAATTAAGCTCAATTAATTAAGGGAGCCCTAAATAAGTGTGAAAGTGTAAAGAGGTGAATTCTACAACACCAAACATAAGGCACAATTAATTCTATTTTAATTAATAGGGCCCTAAACTAAATGTGAATATGAAAAATACATATTACAACACTAAATTAAGGCATAAATTTTAAGTTCATTTTAATATTAATTAAGTGTGAAAATGTAAAGGAATACATTTTTCTACAATACAATAGCATTGGTATTATCGCACAAAATGGAAATAGGTTCATCAAACTCTATCTTCATCTCCCCAAATTCTACTTCATCCATATATTTAAGTGGTCCCATTTGAAACATCATAGAGTGAATTATTATTAGCATGCCTAGTCAAAATTAGAAATAATAATAAAGTTCTAAGTCTAAATTCAACCAAACTCTAATCTACCAAAACAACATTTTGAGAGAATGTAATGAAGACAACTCAATTCTTTAGGAACCTAAAAAAATTGAATTCTCAAGAGATCTTAAGAGAAATGTTGGAAATATATTGTAGGGTATATTCATCAAGCTTCATGGAGGAGGAACACAATTGTTCTAATGAAGAGTATTTTTTTCATTTTGAATAAGGTTATAAAGTACAAATCAAGTCCATGCCACATATGATTGAAACAATGGTGATGCATGGATCTACATTGTAACCTACAAAATTGGTCTTGTAGACTTTGTTTGTGGACCAATTTCACTTCTATATTTGATATCTAGAGTAGATTGTTTCATCCCAAGGTCTTAGTCTCCTAAGTCATCCTTCTTGAATGGAGTAGCTCTACGTTCATTATTAAAAATCAAGCACATCAATATTAGGCATATATGTGCCTTAGATAATTTTCATACGAATCAAGTTACTCCCAATTTTTTTACACAAGTCTATTTTAAGCTACATTGTGGGCCCATAACCTACAAATACTAGGATCATTTTCACCTCTTAAACTCTAGGAAAAAAATCAAGTGAAATAATAAGATATGGAAATCATCTTGGTGTCAAACATGGGGGTATGTCAAATTTTTACAAGAGTGAACCTCTAATTGATTTGGAAGTTGGAAAATAATTTGATGTTAGTGTAAACCTATGAATTTAAGTCCTATGAAATTTTTGTGGGAGATAATTTTTTGCTATGAATTCTAAGACTTTGTACATCTTACATTTTATTGGACTTGATCGATCCAATAATTTTGTACTTGAGTATTATCTAGGAAATGTATACTTAAAAGGTTATAACATGTCATTAATTACCTGCGAGTCTATGACAAGGTGATATATGTTGAAAGATGTTTGACTAGGTTAAGCTATTTTACATCCTCATTAGAAATGAACTTGCCTCAAAAATTTGTTGAATGTTTACACAAAATGCAACAAGCGTAATCAAGAGTTTATATTCATTGATTTGAATCCTTGTGGTAATGAAATAAGAGAAAACTTGTCATAAATAATAGGTCTTTCCAATTTCCAACTCTTGGTTTTTGAGAGTTATTGGAAAATAATAGTACATGAGCCAAAATAATATTGGAAAATAAGTTATCCTCATACTTTAGATGATGGTATGATATTGAAAGACTATATTGGTAGCCTAGCAAGCATACTAACAACCCTTCTCCACATATATCATTATATTATAGAGTCAAACATAAAGAAGATAATCATCACTAGTTGTAGAATTTTCAATTCCAATTGCTTGAGGACAAGCAATCTCGGAAAGGGTGGACTATCATGCCCCTTGATCACAATGCACATAAATTCAAATTGTTGACCATAGAAGTTTCAAAAAGGCCCAATGAAATTATCCAAGATTAAAAAAATCAAGGTAGCAAATCTAATAAGGTTCCAACAAACTTTAATTAAAGGCAACAAACCTTAATTTGAGATAGCGATGGGACCTAGACTAAATAATTAATAATTAATAAATTTTGAATATAATTAATAAAGATTAAGGCAGTGTGAATAAAAGAAAGTTGAAAATATATACACGCAAAAATGGTCTAAGCATCACATTAATTAAATACTGGCTATTTGATTAATTCCTCTACTATTATAAATAAATTGTGAAATTTATTTATATGGTTCATGGTCTATTTCCTCTTTTCACAATCTGCCTTCTTTCTAAAATTAATTAAAAAGGACAAATTAATCAATTTGTTATTTAATTGATTTTCCCCTCTTCATTTTAAATTTGAATTTTTAAATTCAAATCTAGAATATTCTTCCAAAATTAGTTAAGATGCATAAAGAATTTATTTGTCATTTTACTAATTTACCCCTCTCCTATTAAATTGAATTTTTAAATCCAATTTAAGCACATTTCTACAAATTTCTTCTAACTTCCTCCAACTCATCTTCCACCTCATCATGTGTCTCATAAATGGATTTTTATAAATTGAAAAATGTGGAATATCCTCAACAAATTTGTAACCAATTTTCAGCAACCTAAGACACATGGCTTCTCTTGCTCTTTGATTCCTTTCTACACTTTGAAATTTTTCTTGTGGAAGGGAACCATCTCCTTGATTCCCTCTAACCTCCTGATGCTTTGTCATTGATGTCACAGGATCACAATCTGGACCATCTGTCGTTGCCACATCACCTTGAGGCTTGAAAAATCTATAAATAGAGCCTTTACTACAGCATTTGGAGGACATGAAGATTAGACAAGTTTATGCTGCTAAATTCTAGTGCATTTTGTGAGAGAATTGGAGGGCATTTAGTTTAGTTTGCATTTTAGTGCATTTTTAGTATCATAATGGCATTTTCATTTTGATAGTTTAATTCCTTTCAACTTCCATTTATCATTTGCATTTCATCTTTATCATCATCTTAGCATTTAGATTTAACATCATTTCCATCCTAGGATCATTCTTCTTTATGCATCAAGTTATTGAAAAATCCAAAAATATAGGCATGTAGGTTCACTTTAAGCATCTTGTTTCTTGAGTTGTCAATCTTTGCAAGTTATTTTGCAAGCATAAAAAGATCTAAGATCATAACTTGCAGGTTCCCTTGGGATTAGAGAGCCATGGGATGAGTTAAAAGGATAGGTTGTAGTTTCGTTTATTGTTACTTTTGATTTCCTTTTAAGTAATGCATTCCATGAATGTGTGTTGTTATAAAACTGCAAGATACACATTTTACATACACACATAAATTTGTGCCTATCGTGGGGTGTAGCCCTGTGATTTAATCAATTTTCTATTGAGTTTCATTTTGCAGGTTACATAAAAATATCCGAAATAGCGCATATGAATTCTTTTGCAATGGATCTGGTTCTTGTTTTGGTGCATTTGGTTTCCTGTTTCGGTGCATCTAGTTGATCTTTCAACACATCTGGTTCCTGTTCTAGCACATTTGGGGCTTTCTGTAGTGCATACAATCTTTGTTTCAGTTCATCAGGGGGTTTTAAATTTTTAATTCTGATAATTTTAGTTTTAGTGCATTCAGTTCATAGTTTAGCGCATTTGATTTTTCTTTCAGTACATTCAGTGTTTTAGCGTGTTTGGTCTATCTTTCAACACATTCGATCTTTGTAATGGTGCATTCGGTTTTTACTATCATTTTTATAGAATTTTGAAACTAATTGGTATTTTTCTATGTTGCAAGAATTCAACACGCAGTTAGAGACATTGTAGAAACATTTAAAAGACCGTTGTCAAAGAAATATGAACTAAAACTACTAATGGTTGTCTGCAGGGTTAAATCTAGTTGTTATTTTCCTTTTCTTAAAATAGGAATATAGCATAACCAGGAAGGTTAATTTACACCATGTTTGCTATGCTCGAAATCATAGGTGAGTATGCTTTCCCCTTTACTGGGTGATCAGAAAACTAGACCCATTCACTTTCTTTTCATTTTTAACCTTAGAGGGCCTACCTCCCCGCTTTGAAAGGAGGGAAGGGCTTAAACTAGTAATAGACTAAATGCCAAGCTCTTCCAATCAGTATATAAAAAAGGGACTTGAAGAAAGCTCAAGGACCACTGGTCATTATGTTGCCAAGTGATTCCCTCAGTACCTGTGAGGTACATAAAAACATGTAGAGCATAACCTCTATAGGCTAAGATTCCTCCTTCACGGAGCTAAATCTTTCCAATGTGTATTCGCTCATAATGGAATGCCCTTATTAAAACCCTTTGTTGTAGTGGCCAAAAAAAATTGCTATTTATCGGTGTCAGGAACAGTCATTCTAAATTCGTCCCACATTTCTTGTGGCTTATATGTAGAGATGAAAATTCCGCCATTGGAGATTCATGAGGACTGAGGCTTGGCTGACCCAAGAAGTGAGTGTCATGGAGAGGAGCCAGTGTGGTCAAGCCTCTAGTCATCTGGTATAAGTAGCACAGCTGGAGCAATCCAAGTGGGATCCGGTAAATATTGTCTTACATAGCCTAGGGAATGTGCTCATCTGATGTGTTTACCAATGTTTTCTTAAACCAAATTCAAAAAAAAAAATCACACAAACATATCCAATCAGTGATTTAGAGGAAATCCAACTCAAACAGTCCAAATTTCATTGTCAAAAACCTGAAAAATTCTGTCAAACTATCGAAAACCATAAAACACTTTCCAGTTCGGTGCATCTGGTGCCTATTTCAACACATTCATACCTTTCTTTGGCGCATTCATCTTTTTTTTTAGCGCATACCATTTATACACCTCTAGCATAAGCTCTTTCGATGCATCTGGTGCCTGTTCAAGCGCATCCATATCATCTTATAGTGCATCCATACCCTATTCTGGTGCATCCAAAACTTTTTGCAATGCATCTGAGCCATTTTGTGGCACATTTGAAGTTTCATCACATCCATACCCTGTTTCAGTGCATCTAGTAACTTTCCAAATAGAAACCCGAACTTAACCATTTTTTTGTCAATCAACCTTCAGTTTGGATTTTCCCCCTTTGACCACATCTTTTCATCATCCTAAAGTTTATGTTGAGGGATTAGAAATCAACCAAATTTTTCAAGAAATCCATCACCAAGAGGATCAAGAAACCCAAGAAACATCTTAGCTTTAAGAAAATTTTGAGAAAGAGATGTTTCTTGTACTAAAGTAAGAAGGTCTTGCTCGATTATTGAACCTTTATCCATCATTATCACGACTTTGATAGAGGATATACTGACAATTTTTCTTTAGGGCCCTTAGTCTCACAAGCTTATTATCAACAAAGAGCTCTATCCCAAAGGCATAATCATAGTCAGCCAATTCTTCATTCTCACATTTCTCAACCAGCCATTCAATATTAAAATCATCCTAACCTTTTCTACAATAGACCTTAATCTTGTTGAAAACAAGCAATGTCAAGTGAACATCCTTTATCTAAATTTTGATCAAACATCTCAAAGTGCTTCCCTCATCATATCAGATTTTTGATTTAGCAACTGCATTTCACCATCATGATTTATCATCCTTTATTAGGATTTGTCATCCTTCATCTTGAAATAAAGCTTTCTTAACCAAAATTTTAACCAACCCTTCTTGGCACTCTCAAACTTTGGTCAAACATTTAGAAAAATTTCATCACTTGTATGCCCGTCCAAACAAGATCCCAAAAGCTAAAACTTCAAGAAAAAAAAATTGAAATTCAAGATGCCATGTCTCAACCAGAAATAAACCCCTTTCATAATCTCGATTCAACTGAAACAATAGAGATAAATGAAGATGTTCAACAAGCCCAACAAGATCGGGATTTCCACAAATTCTTGGAAAAAGTCTTTGAAAAGGATGGAGAAAAATACCTCTTGATGTTAGCCAACAAAGGAGTCAAGATGCCCGATAATTTTGATGTTAACAAATTAAAAATAAATCCAAAGAAATTTGAAACCGAAACACAAACTGAATCAAACAATGAAGCAAAAACTAATGATCCCATGGACATCCTAAAACAACAAATCCAAACCCTTCAACAAAAAATGCAGAACATGCAAACTGGGACTACCAAGATATATTCAATACAAGACATATGTCCCTATGCTTTCGATCAAAGCATTAACATGATACCATTCCCTAAACATTGTGAATTTCCCGACTATGACAAGTACAATGGGAAAACTAATCTGATAGATCATGTAAGGGAATTCCAAACGATGAGTTGAGTTTTCCCACGAGGATACGTATCTAATGAGATTATTCCCACGTAGTTTGGGAAGACAATGCATGCAATGGTTCTCACAGTTGCCTTTTGGGATCAGGTCTTTTGAGTAACTAGTAAACAAATTCATCACCCAATACTCATATAACATCCAACACGAGATCATAATGAAGGACCTTTGTAATGTGAAACAAAAGAAAGGAGAATCATTCCTCATATTCTTACAAAGATGGATAAGATTATTCAAAAGATATCCTCAACCCATACCAAGAAAAGAAAAGATATAGGTATTCATTGATAACCTGAATTCTGATATGAGTTATAGACTTGACTTACAATGCCCTCCCACCTTTGAAAAATTGATCAAAAATGGAATCAAAATCGAGGAGGCCTTAGTCAAACGAGGAATTCTGAAAATCTATAATGAAAACAACACCTCTAATTCATCCAAAAATGACAAAACCAAATTTTGGCAAAAGTACAAAAACAATGACAATGATCACTCAGCTGAAATGCATAATGCCAAACTAGTTTTCAATTTTTCAGGAATTTCTTCAAGTACAGATCAAAAGACCACTCAAACTGCAAATCAAACCAACAGTCAAAATGCTAACCAAGGGAATAATCAGAACAATCAATCATCATCCAAGAATTTTCCTTATCAAACATCAAACAATCGAAGAAAGTTTACACCCCTAGGTCAATCACACGAATCTTCCTTGAGGGAAATTATTGTAGAAAATCTCATCACTTTACCTGACACTTGAGGCTTTGAACCTAAGGTAAAATCATCATGGTGGAATGCCGCTCATTATTGTGAATTTCATCAATGTAAATTTCACCTCACGAACAGTTGCATGCAACTGAAACATAACATACAGGATTTAATCGACAATAAAGTCATAAGAATCAAGGAACTGCAAACCAACACTGACCATGGTGTATTTAAAAATCCTTTACCAAATTATGACAAGGGGGAATCTTCCAACACGAATGGTAAAGGAAAAGGCATGAACTATGTTTATGATGGCACCGTTTTCCATATCTCAGTTGTCAAAAATCGTATAGATGACATTAAAATCAATAACACACTAGATTTTGTTGCACCCAATCATCTAATCAACAACACCAACATCCTTTCTAATCAAGTGCTTGATACCAACCAGTTGTTAAAACAAATAATCAATTAAATGTCATCAAAATCAATAAAAGACAAGACAATGTGTCTATAAATGTGACCACAAGGGCTCAAACCAAATATGTTTTAAAAGGTAGCACTTACAAACAACCTGCTACTACATCTAACCAATACAACATTGTCAATCAGCTTCAGAAAATCCCTGCACAAATATCAATATTGGAGCTCCTAAAAATTTATCCTGCTCACAAAGAGATCCTGGAAAAAGCCTTAGTCGACACGACAGTGCCAAATAATCTGGAATTCTGCACTTTCCAAGCCATGGTGGAACACCTAGTTGCACCTCACTACTTGTCCTTTTCAGAAAATTATGATGTATCACCCACCCATCCTCATAACTTGGCCCTTCATATCAAAGTCTTAATCCATAAAATCCATGTCAAGCATGTCCTTATAGATGGAGGAACCGGACTTAATATCTATACTTTAAGACTTGTTCAAGCACTAGGATTCTCTGAAAATGCAATAGAATCAAGAAAGAAGATCACGATCAAAGCCTATGATGATGAGGAGAGAGCTTCAAAAGGTTTGATTATATTTCCCATTCAAGTGGGGCTAATCCTAAAGAATGTGGTTTGTCAAGTCCTAGATAAAGATCTCACATACAACATACTCTTGGGTTGTCCATGGATCCATGAAATGCAGGTTGTACCCTCGATGTACCATCAATGCTTGAAGTTTCCCTGTAATTGTCAAGAAATCACTATTCAGGCTTATTCAAATAATCCACAACAATGCAATGCCCTCAAGGTTGTCTAGGATGTGTTTGTCCCTCATAACCATGAAGCTCCTAATTCCACTCTCGAGGTCTCCAATACTTCCAGTCAAGCTAATCCTTTCTCCACCTCCTCCGTTGAGGGAGGTCAATCCAGTTCACCATCTAAATAGTCCGAGAAAAAGGAAGAGTCTAGCCCTTCTGCATCCACCGATTATGAAGCCCAACTCAATACCCTGGCTAAACAATTTGAAGAAAAGGTCCAAATCAAAGACAAAGGTGTCGGTGAATACTCCATTACACAATCTCTAGGCCTCTCGCAATTAATGTCACCAAAATCCTATGGTCAACCATCAACCTTGTCTCAGACATCATCTCAACCAGTCACTCTTTTTGATGGTCAATTCATAAAAGTAGGCACCCAAGCAGAGGAATCCGATGACAAAGATGTCCTAAACTAGCTCTACAAAGATGAAACCGATTCCCAAGCCGCAACAACAATTGTCCAAACCACTATGTATGGAAAAGGATTCTCGATCCTAGAAAAGATGGGATACAAAGGATAGGGACCCATCAGAAAAAGAAATTAAGGTATCACCGAACCTATCCAACGCATTATAACCAATCCCAAAGACAAAATAGGGTTAGGATATAAATAGCATCAGAAAGAAGAAGAAACAAAAGAAGACCTGAAGTAGAAGGTTGTTGAATGGATTTTACAGCTCCAAGCCAGTAACCAATATGAGTCTAATTCAAATATATACAAGTGGGATTCATTGTCAGAATAATCATGCCATGAAAAAGACATTGACGTAATCCATAAGTATACTCCCACACTGGAGGAGGGACAAGGTTTAGGAATTAGACCACTTGAATTAGAATCTCACAATATCAACGGCTCAAGTGAGGATGACCAGACTCATAGTGAGATGGACCCCTTGGAAGAGAGTGACATTTTAGACCTCGACTTGGCACTAGTCTTGTTCAATGATAACATTGTTATTACGACATCTGACCTGAACCCACCCGATGACACCCTACCATTACTGCATCCTAAACTAATAGATTGGGACCAAACCGAATCTATCAATATCCCTATCTTTTCAAACGATGAGGCCATCGTAAACTTCCTATGTGCCACTAATCCTGAAACAATCTCCACCAATGAACATCATAGCAGAGTTGTACAATAGGAGAGTGTCAAGTTTCCCAGCTGCAAAATAAATAAAATAAAAGAAAGATCTGATGGTGAAAACTATTCCATGGCAGTATCAGATCCAAAAATAGTAGAAAAAAAGAGCGCATCCGATGGTGAAAACCTCTTTGAGGTGCCAAAGGATGGGAAATTTGACACTCTCCCTGAGCACTTTTAGGAGAGATCGAAAGTTTTGATTGAACCAACACAATCCATCAACGTCAGTACTACAAAAACATTAAGAACTCTTCATTTGGCAAAGTCATTAACAAAAATAGAAAAACCCAACTTCATCAAGTTCTTCAACAAGAGACAAATCAACTTTTCCTGGTCATATGCAAATATGTCAAGGATAGATCCAAACCTCATAATGCATCACTTGTCCCTTCCTTCCAAAATCAAACCCGTCAAACAAAAATTGAGAAAAATGCATCCACACATTTCTCTATTGGTAAAAGTTGAACTAAAGAAATTGTTGGATGTCAGATTCATTAGGCCCATTGACTATGCAGAATGGATATCAAATATTGTACCTATCTCAAAACTTGATAACAGTATAAGGATTTTTATTGACTTTAGAGATCTCAACAAGGCTTGCCCAAAAGATGATTTCCCCTTACCTAACATAGACATCATCGTGGACTTGATAATAGGGCATGACATGTTATCACTGATGGATGGCTTTTCTTAATATAATCAAATCAAAATAGCTCTTGAAGATCAAGATACGACATCTTTCACTTGCCCTTGGGGAACTTTTTGTTGCAATGTTATGCCTTTTGGGTTGAAGAATGCGGGAGCCACATATCAGAGAGCTATGACAACTATTTTCCATGACATGATGCATACCTTCATGGAAGACTATGTGGATGATCTCTTGGAAAAATTCCACACCAAAGAAGGACACTTGGAGATATTAGATAAATTATTCACTCACCTGGAGAAATTTAATGTCCACCTCAATCCAAATAAATGTGTATTTGGGGTAACATCAGCAAAACTATTGGGGCATATAGTGTCAAAAAAGGGTATTGAAGTGGACCAAACAAAGGTAAAAGCTATAATGGAGATTGTCTCCCCTGAAAAACATCAGTTAGCTAAGGTCCCTCCAGGGTAGATTTCAATCAATCAAAAGATTTATCTCCCAACTAGTTGATAAGACTCATCCTTTCACTCATCTCCTACACAAGAATGTTTCTTTCTGATGGGACGAAAAGTGTGAAGCAGCCTTCAATCAACTAAAACAATACTTGATGAGTCCACCAGTCCTAGAACCTCCAGCAGAAGGGAAGCCTCTATTATTGTACATCACCACTACTGATCGATCATTGGGAGCCTTGTTGGCACAAGAAGATTCAGTGGGGAAAGAAAGAGAAATTTATTATATTAGTAGAACCTTGAACGGATATGAGATTAATTACACTCCCATTGAAAAATATTTTCTAGTTGTAGTTTTTGCTACCCAACAATTACGACACTATATGTTGACTCACACAGTTAAGCTCATAGCCAAGATTGATCCACTAAAGTATCTCTTAAGTAAAGAAAATTTGGCAAGAAGACTGGTCAAGTGGGTATTGGTACTCAGTGAATTCGACATCCAATATGTTGACAAAAAAGATACCAAAGGGCAAGCCATTGTTGATCAACTAGCTGAGGCACCACTTCATGATGATCATCCACTTCATATTGAATTCCCAGACACAGATGTCTTGACAATAACAACAAAACAATGGGTTTTATATTTTGATGGTTCCTTCACTCAACATGGATCAGGAGCAGGAATCCTATTCATCACTCCTCTAGGGAATACCATTCCAAAATCCTATCGCTTCATGTTTCCTTGTACCAACAATACAACTAAATATGAAGCACTCATTATTGGGATCAAGATAGCCATGGAATGGAAAATAACAGAGCTCCAGGTCTATGGGGATTTGCAACTAGTCATCAATTAGGTCAATAATGATTATCAAACCAAAGATGACAAGATAATGCCTTATAAGAGAATGATTGATGACTTCAAGAAATATTTTGTTGACATCAAATTTTGAGGAGTGACAACAAAGTTGACGATGCTATGGCTACTATTTCTTCTTTGTTGTAGATCCCAAAAAAAAGTGGTCACTATGATTTCATGGTGGAGCAACTGTATACCCCCACCTATGATGATTCTGAATCCCAACTTATTTTCCACCTAACCCTTGCCAAAAAGAAGCTCTACGTTTGGAAGTATTACGGTATGCATCGGAGAAGCCTTTCAATTTGTCAAGACATGTCAAAAATTCCATATCCATAGTAATCTCATCCACGCACCAACACAAGAATTGCAACCCTTTGCATCAACATGGTTGTTTTGTCAATGGGGGTTGGATCTTGTGGTAAAATTCACCCACCTTCATCCAATGGACACAATTT
>CM021106.1:128135416-128171720 GCA_007115665.2 Sequoiadendron giganteum
CATATTCCTTCCACACATCTTCCTATCCCTCTTTCCTCGTCAAACATGACTCATATAGAGTGGGGGCATCTCCTTATTTATGATTGAGTCCTTGGTGACATCGTCCATCCAGTCATCCCTTCCATCTACCAAATCCTTATCTTCCCATAATCCCATCCTACTACAATCCATATCCATTCACTCCTTTATTTCCCCATCCTTCTATCTTCCTTCCCTCGTGCCTCATCGTACATCCATTCCTAATGGAATCCTCTCCATCTCTCCATCCTACCCATCCTTTCCCCCCCATCCATTTATCCATACAATAATCCCTGCCATCTCCCAATCCTTATCTTCCTATACTCTCATCCCCATCCCCTAGTCATCCCATCCATTTATCCATCCAATAATCCATTCCATCCCTCCAATTTTGTATCCCTCTATCCACCTATCCTCGCATCTTTCTATCTCCCCATCTTTATCCATCCATCCATTTCCCCCTATCTCATTATCCCTTGTCATTGGTATCTAGCTATCGGCTACCCCCATGAAATCCAATGCCATGCTATCTCACTATCATCATTCCAATATATTTCTCACATCTTTACAATATCCTCTCAATCTTCATCTCATCTACCCACCTATCCTAGCATCTTCTTATCCATCCATCCATTTCCCTCTATTATCCCTTGTCATTGGTATCTAGCTATCGGCTACTCGCATGCAACCCAATGCCATTCACATCATAATTCATCTCTCCTATCTATTTACCACATCTTTCTCACATCTTCATCACTCATCTATCCATCGTCTCACCTTTCGAATTCATATTCTAATGATCTAATTACCTATCCCATCTCTGAGCTTCACATCCTACATATCTTACACATATCAACTATCATCCTATCCAATCTTGCAAGTCTATCTTGTCTCATCGTATCAGCTCCATCCTTTTATCCATTTATCCTGGTCATCTCATTAGCCATTGTCTGTCGTCGGTCTCTGTGTCGAACTACATTTCCCCTGTGCTTTCATGTAGGCAAGGTCAATCATTTGATTCACCCCCGGGATTTTATCTTTTGTCTGTCTTGTCTTCTTTCATCATTTTTCTTTGGCCTTGTGTCACACTACGTTGCCCCTGTGCTTTCACGTAGGCAAGGTCAATCATTTGGTCGGCCCCCTGGGCATTTGTCTGTCTGGCCTTTTTCATCCATAGAGGTCTTCCTTGTCCTCTTTCCGCTTTTATCCATGATCTTTTATCCTAAACTACGAGGGCTTTGTGCTTTCACATAGGCAAGGTTGATCTTTGATCAACCCTTGAGCCCCTAGGTCTTTAGGGTGCATTAGTCATGTTGTCTTGTCGTCCTATCATCTTGTTGTGTCGTCAAGTATGTCCCTATCCTAGCTGGTGCTTACAAACAACGGTCATCTATATCACAAGATCCAATCAATTTCTGGTATCCTACATCATATCGATCTTTTAGTTTACTATCCATCATTGGTCTCAACAAGATGTATCCTTCCTAATAGAGCTCATCAACCCCATCCATCATCTTGATCCTATGGCAAAGGACATTTGAAATAGATTGTGATCTTTTGATGCTTTTGGCTTTTGTTTATCATTTGAGCTCCCTATCATCACTTGTCCTGGTTGCCTTGATCCATCATATCATGGTGTGCTTTGACTAGTCAACAAAGGGGCATATCTTGCTCATTTCTTTGTTTCTGTCTTCTTGGTTGTCCCACGTAGTACCCACCAAGATCCCTGAGGTCTTGTGTTATGCTAGGGCATCCTTTTGTGCTTGTGGTTATTCCAATACCTGGCCCGACCAAAGTCATTATGACTTTGGGGTGTTGGGATAGCCTTCTTGTTTGTTGTGCTTGTTTTATGCATTAGACACTAATTCATCTTGGTTTGCATACCCTGATGCCCGGTGTCTTATGCTATAGCAAAAATCAGTGCTCTAAGGATGGAAAGTTGCATTAGGATTGCATTTCATTTTCCATTCCATCATCTTGCATGTCTCCTCCATCTTCATCCATTCAAATAATCTAATCACACTCTTGGTCTTAGCTTTGCTACAAGCCTTGATCCAGTCATCCTCATCATCATCATCATTATCATCTATGGGATGTATCCTTCCCTATCCTTGTGTCGTTTTGGGATGTATTCTTCCCTCATCAACAACACTCTCCTCGAGACATATCCTTCCCTATCCTTGTGTTGTTTTGGGATGTATCATTCCCTCATCACCAACACTCATCATCATCCTTATTCGGATGTATCCTTCCCTATCCTTGTGTTGTTTTGGGATGTATCATTCTCTCGTCAACAACACTCATCCTCATCATCAACGTTGTTCTGGGATGAATCTTTCCCTCATCAATAACACTCTCATTGGGATGTATCCTTCCCCATCCTTGTGTTGTTTTGGGATGTATCATGTCCTTATCAAACAACACTCCATCAACCATCCGCTCACCCTAGCTTGTAGCTTGACTGGGGCAACATCATATGTGTCCTCGAATCCATTTATGCTCACATTTATCTCCCATCACTTATCATCATTTCTTATCCATCAACTTACATCATCCTCATATCCCCTTTCATCATCTCATCTCTCATCTTTTCCCACATCCCTTCATCTTTCATCACTCATTCGCCCCTATGCAGTAAATTAGAGTGCGTATCTGCACTTCTGCAGCAATCAAGAGGGCATATATGCACTTCTACAGCAATCAAGAGGGCGTATTCGCACTTCTGCAGCAATTGGAGGGCATATTCCCACTTCTACAGCAATTGGAGGGCGTATACGCACTTTTGCAGTAATCAAAAGGGTGTATACGCACTTCTACAACAATCAAGAGGGTGTATCTACACTTATGTAGCAATCAGAAGGGTGTATTTGCACTTCTACAGCAATTGGAGGGCGTATTCGCACTTCTACAATAATTGGAGGGCGTATACGCACTTCTGCAGCAATCAAGAGGGCATATACGCACTTCTGCAACAATCAAGAGGGCGTATACGCACTTTTGCAGCAATCTAGAGGGCGTATCCGCACTTCTGCAGCTTGCCTAGGGCAACATCATCTTTATTTTGTGCTCGCCTTTCTCTCCCATCGCTTATCATCATCTTCATATTCCCTTTCATCGTCTCATCTCTCATATTTTCTCCCCTTCCATCATCCCTTCATCCTTCATCACTCATCCACTCTTCTCCCCTTTTTCGAGGCGGATCCACCCTCCCGAGACAGACCCGACCTCTTCCAGGGTGGACCTTCCCTCTCGAGGCGGCCCTGCCCCTTTCTGGGGCAGACCCGCCCTCCCAAGGTGGACTCGCCCCTTTCTGGGGCATACCCACCCTACCGAGGCGGACTCACCCCTTTTCAGGGCATACCCGCCCTCCCGGGGTGTACTCACCCTCCCGAGGTGGACTCGCCCCTTTCCGAGGCATACCCGCCCTCATGGGGCGTACTCACCCTCCCGAGGCGGACTCGCCCCTTTTCGAGGCATACCCGCCCTCCCGAGGCGGACTCGCCCCTTTCTGGGGCGTACCCGCCCTCCCGAGACGTACCCGCCCTCCTAGGGCAGACTCACCCCTTTCTGGGGCGTACCTACCCTCCCGGGGCAGACTCACCCCTTTTCGGGGCATACCTGCCCTCCCGGGGCGTACCCGCCCTTCTGCAGTGGGGCAAATACACCCCTCTGCAGCACTTTTTCCCCTTTTTCTTTCCGAGTCCACCATTTGCAAACCGTGCATCGGATCGACTTTGTTCAAAAAGAAAAGTTGCTTATTTTTTTGAGCTCTTTCCAACCATACCCTCCATTTCTTCCTATTGAGAGATTTTTCTCTTTTCCCTCCCTTTTTAAGGGGTATTTTTTAACTTTTTATTCCTCTGATTAATCCCTTCACTTTCTGAGGCAAAATTGTCTAATTTTTTTGCCCTCTTTCCAACCATCCCATCTGTTTCTTCCTATCAAGAGGTCGCCTAGGACCCCTCTCTTTTCCCCCGTCGTCCTCTCGAGGGGGCATACCCTTCACACTAATCCATTTTCCCTGTCATAGTCATTCCCCTCCAACATTGGGGCATCTTCATCCATTCCCCACTAATTGGACAACTCAAGTCCTCTTCCCCATGCCGGGGCATCATCTTCTAGTTAATTCCTCTATAAAGTCATCTACACTTTCTTTTCTTCGAAGCACGGTTATTCTAACGGTACTTCGAAGAGGGGCAAAATGTAGACATCCAAATTTAATCACTTCCATATGATCAAAATCGTCTACTCTATTCATCTATTTCATTTTCTGCCTAAGGTTTTTAAAATATATAATTAAATAAATTAAATACTTTACCTTATCCCTTTTCCTCTCTAAATTAAATAAATAAGACAATTTGTTTAATTTAGTCATTTAACCCATTTGGATTAAAATCAATTTTTAATTCATCTTTTTTCTCTCTTCTTGTCACTTTCTCCATAACCCTCTTCTAATCCAGATTAAATTAATCAATCTGTGATTAGGATGTGCACCACTTAATCTTGATTAAGTGTCACATCCTCCATAATCTCCCACTTGCCTCTAATCTCTCATTAATTACTTTAATCATGTGTTTGCACAACCTTAATCAAAATCATTAACTACATTTGGCTTACCTTTTCTGGTCAACCTTCCCACTTACCATTTTTAGCCTGGACTCCCTTCCCCATGTGAATTTTTAATTCACTTTTGTCTTTCCAAGGTCTTCCCCATCCCCATGCAAGATTCTAGAAGCCTTGACTTGTCACTTCACATGTGTCAAGAGCTTCTAGAATCTTGGACTTGTCACATCACCCACATGTGACAAATCTCCAACTTTTTGGAAACCTCCCTTTATCCAATAAACTCTCCATTGAATGTAAATTTTTAATTTACATTTATTTTTCCCACACACTTCCCCTTTTCCCATGGAGATTTTTGAAGAATTCTAAAATTCCTCAAAAGTCTCTTTCATCCTCATTTGGGGACAAGAATTTCCTTTTTGAAGAAATCTTCTCATCCCCCAGGGTACCTCAAAGGTACTTGTCCTTCATCCACCTCATGTCCTTCCCTTCCACATCACTCCACCCTAAGACATATCACCCTCCATATGTCAAGATGTGAGGTGTTGTGAGTCCTCAACTCACCTTAGCCCTTCATCTTGATCTTTGTTGGATCAATCCCAACCATTGAATTCTCTAGAGAATTCCAATTAGCCTATAAATATCCCCTCATTTCCTTCATTTTAGAGGATCAAGTCTTTTGCAACAAAACTCTTGCAAAATTGTCATTCAAGCTCTCATCCATTATAGCACTCACATCATCAATCCATATTGCATCAATTCATCTTGCATCCATTCAATCCTATTGCCATCCAAGGAGCACACAATTCTTGAAGCATCAAATGGCCAACCAAGGAAGGAGCAGCAAAAGAAAGGTATAACATATTTCAATCATCATTTGTTGTCATCTTACTCCTTTATTTCACCATTTTTTAGGCTAATCTTATTGAGGTGCCCTTTTATTTTGTTACTTCTTCACATTGCATTAATAAGTTTTTTATCTAGCATCTCACATTAGGAGTAGCATTTTATTAGGATCACAGTAACAAAAAAATAAAAAATAAATGAAAAGTGCAATAAAAACAAATGGTGAAAACCTGGTAAACAGGCGCTATCTATGATAGTTTGGCTTCTCCGTCTTTTTGAGTGTGTGTTGACCGTCCGCCTCTGCCATCCTTGCGCATTTATGCATATCTCATAGCGAGGTTCATGTCCATATTCGGCTAATGTGGTCATATCACTCTGGCTTGGTCTTCATTGTACATATCCATAATAAATTTAGTTTGTTCTCATTGGGTGGAAAATCCTGATTTCACTGGGGGAAAAGCACCGTTGAACATAAGTAAACAGGCAAGCAATCAACAAACCGTAACATCAAAACAACAATTGCAACAGCCATTTCAAAATTTGATCATCGAAAATCAATCCAATGAATTAAACCAAAACAAACATCAACATCAAATTGGATCATCTCATCTATGAAGGATCAATCTTTTGAATCATGGTTGGATCACCTTAACAAAAATGCAAATAATGTATTGTGATTGTTGTTATCATTTTGCAGGAGTACCTTGATGATGTCATAAACTAGAGGCACTATGATCAAGAATGATATTTTTCTTTGTTTGCTACTTGTGGGCCGATTATCATTACTGTGGAAATTGTCACGAGACATGCTCTACAAAGTATCATTGATGACATTCTGAATTTGCATAGGAACATAGTCAACTCTTGTCCGTTTACACATGTGATACTCATGTCATCTCGGTCTCATTATACCTAGATGCTTGTGTTATCTTGCATTATCAAATCTCAACAGAAGTTGTATGGAAGTTGTACTTAGGTCATCATGGTCTATTTCATGGCATCGATGTTTGTACTAACTTTCAACATAATAAAACACTCAATGATGACAATATGCACAATGAATAAGATTGACAACATTGCATGGATAGGATTGCATTTCATATTAGTTTGCATCTGCACTATGTATTTTCTAAGCTTGTCACCCTCAAGGTTGATGTTATTTCTTTCTACAGGATTTGAGTATACTTGACATAACAAAAATATCATTTAATTTCACTTGCATTGCATTCCATAACATTCATTTGCATTTGAAAATTTCCAAAAATAAAACATACTACCATCACATCAAGATCATAATAAATCCATTTCACAATTGCATTCATAATAACTTCATTATTTCATCGCATCACATATCATCACATTTGCATTCATAATAACACCATCATAAATCATAAATCATTCCATATAGTTGCATAGAAAATACTGAAAAAATAGAAAATCGCATCACGTATTCACATCATAACATTCATCTATAATAAAATCATATTGCATTCATCTCATATCATAAGAATCATACATCCATACTAAAATCATTTATCATCCATAATAAAATCATATTGCATTCATTTATCATCCATAATCATCCATTTACATCATCATAATGAACTCATTTACATCCATACATCCATATACATGAAAAAAAATAAAGATCACATTTCATGACATATCATTCATCTCACAAATGCATTCATTCATAATAAAAACATCAACATCCATACATACATCCACAACATAATCATATAGAACGTAAATTACATGCATCCATAATAAAATATCAACACATAAGCTCACCAACCGCCGCCACATATCATATATAACTCATGAAACAATGTCAACTATACAATGATACATCTGAGAATAAAATACATCAAAAATGTGGCACAATGGTTGAGTCTATATATCACAATAAGAATCATGTTTTCCCATGGGATCTTGTGGTACTGCCACCTGAAGTGGTCGGCCTCTGCCTATCCTTGATGGCCCTACCCCTGATGGTCCTGTACTTGGTGGTGGAGGTCCACCTGGCGGCAGTGGTTGGGTCACCCTTCTGCTCATGGTGTGCGAGTGTGTCCGCCCTGATCTGGACCTAGCATAACTAACCTGCCACTCGATGGTACAACATCATGGTATGGGCCTCTATAATATTTTGCCTCCTTGGCGGACTCTCTTAGCTCTCTGACCAAGTCAGTTGTACCTATACCCTGCACTGCACTCTGTATCCTGTCAGCCATAGCCACGGCCTGCTCTGCCTACCTCCTAGCAGTATCTCGCTCTGTAGTCAGTGTAGCAACCTGTGCCTGCAACTGTACCATCTGCCCTTGTAGCTACACCTGAGCTGGCCCCTATGCCTATACCTTTGCCTAAGCCTAAGCGAGTTGACCCTATAATACCTATATCTGGGCTTGTAAACTTTGCACCTGCCCCTGAAGATCGATGATTTGCACCTGCTGCCTCTGGGAGGGCAGTCGTACAATCAGTGATCATTGTCCAGCTGGTCCAGACCGTCATCTCTTGGGGATAACCCCAAAGTCTGGCGCACCCACTTCCCCACCATCACCTCCATCATCATCACCTCCATCATCTCCCTCTCCTCCGTCATCACCACCACCTCATCATGAAGCACTATGGATTTTCCAACAACAACACCTTCAATGAATGCATTACTTAAAAGGAAATCAAAAGTAACAATAAATGAAACTATAGCCTATCCTTTTAACTCATCTCATGGCTCTCTAATCCCAAGGAATCCTGCAAGTTATGCTCTTAGATCTTATTATGCTTGCAAAATAACCTGCAAAGATTGACAACTCAAGAAACGAGATGCTTAAAGTGAACCTACATGCCTATATTTTTGGATTTTTCAATAACTTGATGCATAAAGCAAAATGATCCTAGGATGGAAGTAATGTTAAATCTAAATATTGAGATGATGATAAAGATGAAATGAAAATGCTAAATGGAAGTTGAAAGGAATTAAACTATCAAAATGAAAATGCCATTATGATACTAAAAATGCACTAAAATGCAAACTAAACTGAATGCCCTCCAATTCTCTCACAAAATGCACTAGAATTTAGCAGCATAAATTTGTCTAATCTTCCTATCCTCTAAATGTTGTAGCAAAGGCTCTATTTATAGATTTTTCAAGCCTCAAGGTGATGTGGCAACAATGGACAGTCCGGATTGTGATCCTGCGGCATCAACAGCAAAGCATCAGGAGGTTAGAGGGAATCAGGGAGATGGTTCCCTTCCACAAGACAAATTACCAAGTGTAGAAAGGAATCAAAGAGCAAGAGAAGTCATGTGTCTCAAGTTGTTCAAAATTGGTTACAAATTTGTTGAGGATATTCCACATTTTTCAATTTATAAAAATCCATTTATGAGACACATGATGAGGTGGCAGATGAGAAACAAAAAGACATACCTTTTGGGAAGGAGGTGTCTATCCCAAAGGATGCATCATTTCATGAGGAGATGAGGATATATAAGAAAGAAAATCATTTGTGAGAGGGAGGAAATGGGGATCAAACCAACAGATTGGAGAAAGAGGAATAAGAATTGGAGACACATTGGAATAAATATTATTTACTAGCAAGAGAACTATTGTAAGTCTTTAATATATATATATATATATATATATATATATATAATGCTTGCAGAAATTATTGATCCTTATAAGTAATTATGATTCTTCTTTTATTATAGATATGGATAATAGATTCTTATAGTAATCTATTTTGAATTTAGAGAAGTGATTGCAAAATAGGAAGGTTGATCAACCTTTCGAGTTCACGAGAGGTGAAGGCCCGACAGACTTGCCATCAAGTACGGTACCCATAGGGGTTAAGCCTCGTGGGTTGAGAGGCAAATGTGTGCTCCTGGGCTTGATCAAGGAGGACGACTAGCCTCCAAGGTGGATTGAGGGAATGAAGGGCAACCCACCTTCCATGCTCTCATAATACAAGGGCAACCAACCTTGAGACTACGGTTTGGAAACATTTCAATGAATTCCTAATAAGATTATTATGGAAGTCCATATTGGAATGACTATTGCATTAATTAGAATTTTGATGTGACTAATGTGCATGGATATCCTAATGTGTACTAATGACTAATAATATATATTATCATAGCCTATGAGCCAATGACAATTACTAGTGACTAGTATTGTGTGCAAGACCTAAATCGAGATTTATATCTTATAAAAGCATTTCAATTGGTAAATTTATAATCTTAGCTATATTTTAATTGTATTACTTTTCTTATTTTGGATTCAAATTGTACTTTTAGGGCAAAATCTAGGAATATCCCAACTAGGGGACATTACAAAGTCATAGTATGTTTGTTGCGCTTGTTCCTATTTTTGTTATGCAATGCACTATTGTCCCGATTCATAAAAAGTAGAGTCCCACCTTTCAAATAAGCATAGGGGTTTGCTTGAATAGCTATATGATTGGTGGAATATAATTCTCATGATCTCTTTTTCCCAATTTTTTTATTTTAATTTTATCAAGATGATGTAATGTATTTTTCGTACTTTAATTGTCTTATATTTAATCTATTTTATAGATGTTAGTATGTACATGTGTTTGACATAAGTGTTCATTGCAAGTCAATTTGTGAGGTAACATCTATGGTATACTCATATCTCACACCAAACAAATAAAAATTGTTTTAAATTTTGACATTTGAATGCAAACATGTTAAACAATTCTATTGATATTTGAATGTACAAGAAATTTGCTTTACATGATTCCTAAAAAAATCTATTTACATGACTTGGGATCAATTGTTCACCTCTCAAATTTAAAAGGTACTTAAAATAGTTGATTTATCATTGCAATATGATTTATGTGCTATCAAAGTTATAACACTTATTTATCAACTCAGTTCGTGCATATAACTGAGGCAGGCTGACCCTAGAACTACACCATCAAATCAAATATTAAAACTTTGATCAAAACTTCAGAGAACAACTTGTGTCAAAACGTCAATTGCAGTGAAAATATTCACTTAGTTTATTGAACTACCAAAAGATTAAAATAATAACTACAATTTAAAAGAAATTAAATCAATTCTATTAAGTCTTGGCTCAACTATTTTGAGCTGTGCCACACTGGCAAATCAACACATGAAAACAGAAAAGTTTAAATATTTGTAATTTCAATTCTATGCATATCCCCAGAAGAGTTAAAACCAACTCTTACAATCCCCTGTTTGACAGGTGGCTTAACGAATTGTATGGTAGAAACCAAATACAAAGTTTTTTTATGGAAATGTATATGATGCAGTAGCAAGCATTTTGTCAGATGGGATCAGTAAGTTATCATTGTGGAGTGCATATTTTTTTATTATCCCCAGTAGATTGTTCTCTGGTTAGAAGTAAATCAATGATAATTATAAATAGAATGAACCCTCTTTATTATTATTCTCGTTCAAGGTGCTAAATGTGATGTTTTAAAATTTTACAGATGCATGTAACAAGCATGTGTTTTTGATAAGGTAAACAGGGTTTTGAAAAGACCGAGAACCTTGTACAGAGCTAAGAAAAGGAAACTTCCAAACACCAAAGTATCAAACTTTGCCAACAGAACAGAGAAAAAGCACCAGCAGAAACACTGCAGTGACACAGCAGACAAACAACCAGCACCTGGTCAGCAGATAACAAGCATGTGTTGCACTTAAGGGCCATCTCAATGTCCAATACTTCGAAGAAAACTTTGTCTGTCACGCTTTGTTTCTTGAATTTCCTCTGTTTGGAAACGAACTTATGAAATGGAAAGCAGAAAACAGTCCTTATTTGAGCTAATAGTAAAATATGAGTGAAATAGTATAAGCTTTTGCAAATAATACAACAATTGCCTTCATGGCAATCAAGCTCAAATTTTTGCTTTTTCCTCATGAAAATATAAGAATTTTTTGGCGTGGTTCTTAAAGTTTTCAATTAAATAAAACATATACCATATACACTAGCGAGGCAGTAAACAAAAAACATAAAAAAATATGTAGGGAATATATTAACTTCTGTAAAGTAGTAAATATAAATGGTGATTTTACAATGTGGATCAATAGCAAAGTGATAAAATTCTTCCATGTGCAATGTCATCGTTGCCATGAGCAAATACTGGAGATGGATGAATAAATTACATATACCACATGATACTGCTATTCTTGCATAGCCACATGTATGTCTCGGCTTTTGATCATTAAAAAAATCATTTCACAAGGATGTGCAGATACTTGTAAGCTAATTTTTACAAAATATTTATTAGAACCTTTAATTTATCTTATTTACTGGATGGACAGCATAAGTGTCTAGTGAAAGTGAGGTACCTGCACAAAAAAATATTTTTTCTAATAGAACTGAGGAAATGGCATGAATCCTAGGTCAGAGTGATGACCATAAAGGAAATCCAGGTATAGTGTGACCCCCATCAACGATAAAAATATTTCCTGTAACATAAGAAGATGAGTTGCTAGCAAGCAAAAGTAAGAGATTTGTCAAGTCGGGATCTGTAATTCCCCATCTCTGTTGAGGGACAATCCTTTCTGCAACCTTGTAAAACCAATCATTCTCAAAAACACCTTTTGTTATCTCAGACTTGAATAATCCTGCAGCAATTGAATTCACTCGAATGCCATATCTGCCAAGCTCCAGTGCCATGGCCTGCGATCAAAAATCAATCATGTATCAACTTATTCAACATCACTAATTTGAGTACATGACCAAAATTCTCAAGTCTTTTCATATTCATCATCACAAATTTAAGTACATGACCAAAATCCTCAAGTCTTTTCATATTCAACAACAAAAATAATATTCATTGTCATACTCATCGTCATTTTCAGAAGTTGCATTACAAACATGATAACCTACAATACTTTGTTACTACATCACAAGCAAAGATCTAAATAAACGAGAACCCCCCTTGCAAACTTCTCTTTAATCCAGCTCTCATATATGAAAAATCTATGATTTCTTGTGAATTGATAAGCCAACCCCTTTCAGGAAACTTTTACTGACTGTATTTGTATCCCCACGTACTCCCATTCCATTGGCCTATTCTTTTATTAGTTATAATCTATGTACCCCAGGGACACACCCCCTGCATTTTCAGATCTCATCCCCTATTGGGGCATTTCGGGGATGTGGGGACCGGACAGAAATGTGCACCTGTCATCCCCAGGACATGTCTTTCTTCAGGGGACAGCTGGGGAACAGCCAAGGGAGCATCTAGGCTGGCTCCTATGGCCCAGTAGAAAAAACATATTCTTTTTTAAAAAAGAAAAAGAAAAAAAATCTGATTTAAAAAAGGGACATGGCATTGGCTTTGTTTTAACCCTATAGTCTGAGGATGAAACAACAATGTCAATTCACCAGTAGCTCCTGATAGAGACATAAATTATTTATAGTGCTCAAAATTTTGCCCAAACTTACCAAAACTTTGCTATCAACATGTCCAATCCCAGTATTTGGCAACCAAAAGCCAAACCAACAATTTCTATGTAAGGACTTTTTAAAACTAATGATTGTCAATCAGCCTACCACAATTCTCAATTAGGTAAATCTTGGTTTCAATGAGAACACCAGTTGCTTCAGTCAAAGAAGGTTATCAGCAATGTAAAGGAAACTGCTATTTTGGTGATCTACTGATTTCAAATCATTAGATGTGTACCCTATAACTGGGAAATTTCAGTAATCTTTTAACATACACTCCATATGCTTGACACCTATGCATTGCTTATGACAGTGTGTAGATGATTTAAAGTACCATTGATATAAACTTGAAATTTGAGGCCAGTATGGTGGTCAAAACATTTTCCAGTTCCAATGTATTTTGGAATTAAATTTGCCCCAAGTCTAGCTGAAGTCAGATAAGATGATTGCAAAGGCAGAAAGTATCCAATCAAATTGTCATTTCAGTTATGTGAACATTTAAAATACAAGACCGCTGCAAAACCTTGATGTATTTATATAATATTGTAAAGCTACTAATTGAATATGAACAAACATTTCACTATTCCAAGTGGTAAGCACATATATATATACTACTCCTTGAATATGAAAGCGTGTTTAATTCAATATATATTATATATAGATGCCAAATATTAATATGGGTTAATATGTATGCACATTGACAAGTAAAAGAAATTTGTTAATTTGTGTGTCAACTCATGTGAACCTGAAATCTCAATTCAGTTCTAAACTTATGTATTAAGGTTCTATGCTGGATATGATGAATGTCCTATCAATGTCATTGAAAATTCCTATATTTTTCAAATTTTCCTATTCTTTAATAGCCATCTCTTGCCGTAACCTAAAAAACGGCCTCCCAAAAAAAATCATCCTGGATACAGATCCCCCTGTCCTCTGCCGTTCCAACCCGGAAACTTGGTGTAACATGGTTATGATAGACTGTAAATGTAATCAAATCTTTCCTATAAATGGGATCCTAATACCTAGGAGCAAAGACTAAGTTTCGAATTTCTGTGTAAGGCAATTATAAATAAGAATGATATTTCCAGAATTTTCTTCTAACTGCGTTTTCCAGAATTTCTTATTAAATGTGAATGTGCTGATTGCAGAACATTATCTGATTTCTATGTTTGCATATCAATGAAGTAACTTCTATTTGTAAGTGGAGAGACCCGCCTTCAAGGGATGCGTCCCTTGAGAGGACGTGTCTCCACGTGTGGAGACACATCCGCTCAAGGGACGTGTCCCTTTGTGCACGGGCTTCCTCAACATTCATTTACCATTTGTTAAGTATGTATTAACATACACACCTTTCTACATGATGGCGGATGACTTTTAAGAGAGTTCCGATTTCACATGAATACAGAAAAATCACAGGAATGATTGAATTTAATATGACTGTTCATAATTTCGATTTTAATTGATTCTTATAGAAATATCATAACATGTATGATAATTTCGATCACTTATGAATGACAATGATACTTGCATCACTGTCATTCATATCTGACCGAAGCTATCACACATTAACATAGACGAAGGATTTCGCCAAGTGGATGAGTTTATGATTTAGTGATTGTGGCTGGGTGTCATGGCTAGCTTAGATCTTTGTGTATGTGCGAGAAAAGAAGTCGACCAATTGACTATCTTGGAAATTAAAGACATGATATTTCCACAGTCAAAGATGGGTGATTGAAAGAGGTTCTGGTAATAACAGTGTAAATGTTTTTGAATCAGCATTTTAGATCACACTCTGTGATCCATCATCAAGAAAAGGAAAAATTGTGATTTCTTGACTATTAGTTTATTTATTGGTCTTGTTATCTGCTCTTTAAACCCATAGTAGTTTACATCTGCCAAATGCTAATGTGTTGCAGAGTTGATAATAAAGACTGATACCTCTTACATCTAAAAACTCAAATTTTCCCATCCAAAAACAGAGAAGATTATAACAATTTAATCACAAGCAATTAAAAAAGAGATGCTTGAGCTGCATGTACCTTTGTGAGCTGGTTGAGTCCAACCTTCGAGATTGCATAGATCATGGAGCGTGGAAGGTTGCCTCGATTAACACTGGCAGTAGATGAGATATTAATGATAGAGCCCTTTTTTCCCGCATCTCGCATGCGATTGCCAATGGCCTTAGAAACAAGCCAGGCCCCTCTCAGGTTGGTGTTTATCACAGTGTTCCATTCTTCCTCTTCATACTGCAGTGGTGATTTCACACTACCTAAGAAAAAAATCCAAAGGCCACACACGCCAAATTGTCAAAAAAATTAGAATATAATTAGAGAGATGTGGTCAATAAATAAAAAGAAGATAAAGGTTGTTTTGATGGACACATCCAACCCAGACATCAGTTTGGTTTATGTTTTATCCACTTAGATTATATAGTGTTCAAAATTTACACCCCAGACTTCAACCTCATTGCAAACAGTATTAATCAACCAAACCTTGCCAATCCACCTGAACCAGTAATGACATGGGGACTTTATTTAGTGCTTCAGGACACAGTTTCTTGATTTAACGGTATTCATGCATAAAAAATGTATAAAATGAATAGATGGGATATATTCAATTGAAGAATTAACTGCAGAGACATTTGGCAGGATTGAGCTGATATTCTTTGTACCATGGTAGTAATATTTTTAAATTAAAATGACTAATTGATCCAATTGATGGTATCTGAATACGTTTTATAAAGTAAAGCTATGAGTCACAGAGCAGCAGTGTGTCCTGGACTGGTAGGAGGTGATGAATTGGCAGCAAGTAGAGGGGAAGCAGAAAGAAAAGATTGGTGAGAATAAAGGAGCTGGTGGTTGTCATTGGAAGAGGCAAGATCACGCTTGGTGCAGTGACCTGCCCTGTGCGTTCCATCCTGGGTATTGCCCACACTATGCAGGCATGCGTATAGTGTACCCAGGCCATGCCTCAGGCAGACCCTTGGGGACCCAGACCCTGAGCTGCACCCATTTGGGCCAGGTACAGGGGCCTTCTGCAGCAAACCCTGCAACATAGAGGAAAAGGAAACCTTGGAAAACTAACTGTAAAGAATCAATGACAACTTCAAGTTGTTTGATTGGACAATCAAACACTTAAAGAAGAAAAATATAATCTTGCTGCCATGGAGGAATTATATGCTAGGTAGGACATGTTTTGGGGCAAAAATCCTAGGAGGCTTGACTATCCGAGGGAGATGGGAACACTAAATACTATCACAGAACCATTGTTTCTAGACATCAGAGTAACAGACATACAACATCAAGGCAAGGGATGGCACTTCCCTCTAAGAGTTAGGGTACATTTGTAATGAGGCAATGCAGTTATTCTAGTCACTTCTCTCCAAATCTAGGTAAGATATGAGGGAGGAACAAGATTCTATTGCTGAATGTATTCCCAATTTGGTGTACCAAAACAATATCAATATCTTATGAATGCTTTCTAAGAAAAAGAAAAGAGAGTAGTTCTCAGTATGTACATTGTAGAAAGACAATCCCTCTGGGTAACAGTTTCCCTCTTCACTTTTACCAAGCTTTCTTGGATATCATTAGCAAGGAAGTTGCATATATTGTCAACAAATCCCAAAGATAAAAAAAAATCCTCAAAGATTTGAACTGTGTGATCCTCATTCCCAAAAGGAATGTTTACTTCTCTTTCAATGAATACAAACCAATAGTGCATTGCAACATTGGTTTATAAGATTAACATGAACACCATAGCTGAGAAAACTCAAAAACAATTCTGCCTGATATCATTGCTCAAAAAAAATTCTGCCTGATATCCTCGCTCAGGAGCATAGCAGCTTCATACAAGGGAAACAAATCCTTGACAGTATCATCATCACTCACAAGAATATGCATTCCCTTAAATCCTTCAAGGAAAAAGGCGTGATTATAAAGTTTGGTATAAGCATTGCTTATGACAGAGCAGACTCGAGTTTTTTAAGAACAATCCTTTTCTCCAAAGAATGCCCTGATTGGATTTGTAGCTGCATCTCAAGGCCCTTCTTTTCAGCCCTTTTTATTGGCTTCCCAACAAAAAAATTCCCTAGCTTGACAGGAACCCCATCTCCCACTTCTTATTTATCATCTTAGCACAAGCTCAAAGAAGATTCATTGCTAAAGCTAGGTTTGGTGACTCCCTCAGTGAAATAAAGCTGCTAAGTGCTAACAATGCACAAGTGGTCAGCCATATTCTCTTTGTGAATGACACAATTTTGTTTGGCATAGGAAAAAGGTAGGAAGCGAGGACTATAAGGCAGTTGCGAAATTCATACTCCCTTGCTTTTAGAGAATCTATGAGCAATGAAACATTAAAAGGTGTATTTCTTCAACAAAAACCTTTGAAAGCAACAACTGGTGGCCAAATTAGAATTTTATATTGGTCATTTCCTAAGCAAAAATCTCTGGGTTCTGGTATTCACTGGAAACTATAGAAAACAACTTCCTGGATAAGCTCATCAAACAAGCTGCCATGTGAAAAGATAAATGGCTCAATTTTGCTAAGAGAATCACAATAATCAAATCAGCCATGTGGGATCTTCCTATTTAATATTTATACGTACTTCATTATGCAGGCTCTAGTTATGTTCACCAATACCCTGTGAACAAGCACATGAAGGATTTCCTATGGCAAGTAACTTCTGAGGTTCATATATTCGGATATTTCCCTTGACACCTAGGACAAAGTTTGTTTTCCCAAAAAGGATAGAGGGCTGGTTTGAAAGATCTAGCCAACTAAAATCAAGCCTTGGGAGTCAAATAGGCTTGGAGAGTTTAAGTTGAGTCAAATACCTTGGCAATGATAATTCAGCATGCTTCTACTCCTTGGATCCTCTCTAACAAGGGTCAGTCATGGAATTTCATCTCCGTCCATAGAGATATCATTCATAATAAACTTGGTAAAAAGTAATATGTAAAGCACCAACTTCTAAGAGGACTCCTGACAAGGATTCCTTCCCCTGGTGAAGATGGAAGATATGACTGAGTTAAGAGCTGTCTCATTCACTGCGTTGAGCTCCTTAGCTTAGGACTTCACAGACCAGAATCAAGATGAGACTCTTACTTAGCTTGGAAAACACCACTTCTCCTCAAAGCTCTGCCAGATCAAAAAACAGATTGAAGCGTATTTTAGATGTAAGAAGGATCAGGTGTGTGGATGTGGAAGATTCTTTGTAGTGGGACAGATCTTCATTTACAGAATACTCTGTCAATGATAGATATTTGGCAGCCTTTGAACTTTTTGCTCGTCCAGAAGGACTAGATTGGCCTGGCAAAGAGATTCGGTCAAACAACTGTTTGCCAAAAGTAGGGGCCTTCACTTGGTTGGCAACCTATTCCCATATCTTAACCTTGGATGAATTGGTGAGAAGTGCTTTTCAAGTCCCATGTAGACATATTCTTTGTAACAAAGATGAGGAGACAACAACACACAACCTGCTCTTCTCTGAGTATGTACAGCATATTTGGTGTTGGGCTCTTGCAAAACTGAATATGAACCTCTATTATAGAAGCTGCTGAGGTCATAGGCAACTCCAAGGAAGAAATCACAAGATTCATAACTAGAGTTACTTTGGCTGGACCTTCACTCTCTCATTTTATGGAACATTTTGCTAGAGAGTGATACGAAAATTTTTCAAAGAGCTGAGCTTCTCCAAGAAAAATTATGCAGTAAGATTTAAGTCTCTATTTCTCAATTAATCAAAACTTCATTCTTATTTCCTGAAGGAAGATCACAAACTGCTGGAAGAAGGGCGAAAAATAAAGCCAGCCCCTATTAAAGGGATAATGAAATGATTACTCAAGGTCGTAAGGATGAAGGTGAGGTGGCACCCTCCTTTTTAATCTAGATTGAAGCTGAATTTTGACAAAGCCTCTAAATGTAACCCAGGCAGAGCTGGGACTAAGTGTATAATTAGAGGCAATGAATCATAAAGGTAAACCGTAAAATGACCATGGCCTCCTTTATGTATCCCCCATCAAACGAACAATGAGGCAGAAGCACGGGCAGTAATAAGGCTTAAATTTAGCTCAAGAGCTCCATATCCCTTCCTTGGAAGTTAAAGGTGACTCCCAAATCTTTATCTTGGCAATGAAAACGTCTGCCACTCCTAGGTCGAAACTCAATTGTGTTCTTTGGGAGAGAAGGTGCTGGCAGTGAAATTCCAGCACACTAGTTTCACCCACCAGTTCCTAGAAGTCAACTAACCTATGAACCTCATTGCAAATTTTGGGGCCAATCAAGACACTTTCTCCTCAGTTTCTATTTTTGTGAACCTCATTGTAAATTTGGGGCCAATCAAGACACTTTCTCAGTTTCTAGTTCTGATGTCAATAAGCATCTCGATCTGATTAGCTAGTCAAAGCATATGCTTCTAGCTCCTTGGCATTGAAAGCCCACTCAATCTAAGATTGAAGGGTTGTGGACTGTTGGAGTCATCTTACACAATTGTAGCATAGAAAAATGTATCCTTTTACATTTTCACATTTTGTTTGGGCCCTCCTAATTAAATTGGACTTAATTATGCCTTAATAAGCCCTATTAAACATCTACAAGCCTAATAAATTACATTTTCCAAAGGGGACACCCAACAATAATTAATGCCAACACATAACACTTTACCTTGGGCAATGTGTGTTATAGGAATAGGGACCTAGGACCCATTCGCTCATGGGTCCTCCCTAGGCTTTGGAACCCATTTTTTAAACATGTTTTGGCGGTATTTTTATCATCCCAAATTCAAATTTCAAATGTTGGCTTGTAATGTTTAATTTTCAGGAAATTAAGGATAAATGTCTATAAATACAAGGTTATTTTATCAAATCAACTAGAAGTTTTGAAGAGCAATTTCACAAGAGCAAATATTATTGTCAAGGGCATTCAAGAGCAGATTTATCAAGCATTTGTGGCAGCAATCAAGATCCAAGCATTATGTCAAAGTTATGTTCAATCATGCATGTTTTTGGAGCAAACATTGTGATGTAGGTTTCAAGATCTAATCCAAGCATTCAAGTTAAAGATTCAAAGCAAGATTCAAGTATCAAGATCCACATCCATTGAAGCCATTACATGCAAGTTGTAGACCTCCATTATCAAGGTTTCTACAAGGGTTTGTTTAGTGGTAACATAGCATTGTTCATTCTTCATTCCCTCTTTCATGTTTCATTTCATTTCAAAGTTTGATTACCAAAACGGGGTTTGACCAAAGCAAACCCCCATTCACCCAAAAACAAACATTTTTCCCTCTCTTTTTGTGTGTTGCAGATTTGCAGGTTCATAGGTTGAAAAAAAGTTGAAGATCTCAAAAGTGCAAAATTGCAAAGTTGCATTTGTTGTCACCTTTGTTGTCATCTCATGGAAACTCGGATCTCGATTTTATTTTCGACAGTTTGACTATGAAACTTGGAGAATCTAGAAATGCAAACATAGGAGCAGAGGACCCAGAAATCAATTTTGAAAAACCCTACAAAGACCCATTCACCTATAGGCGAATGAGTCCCAAGATAGCTTCTAGAAACAGCATTTTGTAACAGGTGCACAACATTTTCCCCTTCTCAGATTTGCTAGAGGTTTGTTGTTTTTGTTAGTACTATGTTTCATCTATCAGATCCAACCTTTACATGTCATGAATGAGTACATTTGGTATTTTTAATCTTTCTACCAAAACCACTGTTCGGTCATTTTTGTCAAAAAGTTGTCTCATGACACTTTGCAACCTTTTTTGAGGTAAGTTTTAAGTGTCCTCCACTCATCCAATTTGCATGAAATAAATTGTGTATGTTGGCTCTATGTTTCGTCTACTCAAATCTGGTCTTACATTTTAGTTTTGAGTTGATTTACTATTTTATTTTCATCACCCAAAAGTGTTCTTTGAACTTTACCCCCATCGACACACATAAAGGAAATTATTAGATGATAGATCCTCCATAGAATTAACTCACCTAAGGGCTGAAAGTGAATTCTATCTTGGAGGATCTCATTTCTTGACTGAAATAGAAGAATAGGTAGGTTCATTCACCCCATTTTCCCCTTTCTATTTTTCTAGTAAGTTTGGTGGAACATTCCAAATTTAGTATAAAACCCTATGTATTGAACCCCTAACCTATTTTTCCATGTTTCAACAAAAAAGTTCTAGGGATGTAACATGGCCCAAGGAAGTGCTTTAGCCTCCAGATGTAGGCTGCATGCTAGAAATAAATCATGGTTGGGTGTGATATTAAAGAGGTGACCTTCCCATCTTCTCTCCTCTACCTCTCTTTCATGCATTCATCTATGCACCACATCTACCCCTACGAGTTCTTGTGTCCCACTGCACATTAAGACCATGGCCCAGTTTTGTTTTAAGTGCAAAAAAAGTTTAGTCTGGTGGGATGATCTTCACATGTAAGTTTCAAATATTAAAATGATTTTGGCAGTATCTAAAGGGACCAATTTGAATATTGTTCAGAGTATATTAGGGGCTGGAAGGCTGGGAAGAACGGCTAGGTGTAAAATGGAATAATTCAATGGTGGTAAATGCCTTCTTGCAGCAATTGGCAACTGGGATGGAGAATTGGGTCATCTTCTTATTGCTGGCTAATTTCCTCCTGCCTTGCCCTCTGTTTCTATGACCAAGGATGGGTAAGCAGTGGGACATTCTTTTGGCATCAATTTGAGAGATAGAGAGATGGTCACTGTGGAGGAACTCTTACAGGCCACTTGACTGTCCATTAATAAGGCGAGGCTGACGGGCTTGGAATAGAATGGCAGACAAGGTGGGATATGCTTCATAAGTTTGGGATGTCCTGATGTTGTTTAATGGTCAGAACCTCCCTTTGGTTTAATAGAAGTTCAGGACAGCTGGTGTATGGTCGAGGGCATATTCAAGATGTGGTCATGGCTGTAATGGCCTCACTAGGGGAGGTTGTGAAATTACTGCTGCTGGTGTTCTGGCTGACTTGGACTCCAAGGAGAGACATCCATTCCTCCTGTCCCGAGTAGTTGGGCTGGTTGGTGGGATACCAACCTTATCCATGTAAGTAGTCAGCCAATTTTTAATTTTAAAGGCTGTTATTTAGCATCCAGTGTAATCAGATGTGATATTTTTTTCCATTCTGCAAAGGTCCCAAATTAAACGCTGCTTTTATCTATCAAAAAAATTGGGATTGTATTGAATTTGGGAATTTACTTCAGAGGCATTGGGAAGGATTGTGCTGATATTTCTTGTACTAAGTTTTAATAAAATGTCTACGGTAAATGTGTTTCCATGACTGTACAGAAATGAATTTTTATATATATATATATATATATCGTGTAAATCTGCTTTCTGGTTTTCTTATGTTGCGCTGTAAAATTGTTTTTCAACATTTATCAAACCCTAGAATTATATTCTGAAAAAACTTATAACAAATTTAGATAAAATTATTCTATACAATGAAATGAAAATATAAAATAAAATAAAAGAAACCCACTGCAGTGCCTACCTCTGTAACCAGCATTGTTAACGAGAATGTCGATGGAACCAAAGGAATCCCAGGCTTCTTTTACAGCCAGATCAATGAGTGGCTCTGAAGAGCTAACATCCAGCTGCACCATCACAGCCTTAGAAGAGGAATTGACCTGTTCAATTTGATTGCACAGAGAACGGAGGAGGTCCAACCTTCGAGCTGTGACAACAACATTACACCCCTGCTTTGCAAAGCTCACTGCGAATTCTCTGCCCAGACCAGAAGATGCCCCTGTTATCAACACCACCTTCCCAGCTAAGTCCGCCAATCTGTTCTTCTCTGTTTCCAATGCCATAGTGTTTAATCGTATAGACCGTTAAAGCTTCACGGACATGGAGTCTCTCCCAAATTGTAATGCATCTAATGGTAACTCTATACTACCCTTCTCTATACAAAGTGTACATCTAATAGAGAGTGTAACACCTACCATTTATTGATGAGTAGGAGGTATTTTCCACAGCGTGTCAAATTGTGAGTCAAATTCATCGATCCATGTTCCTTGAGTAGTGGTTCACAAGAACCCATCTCATGACAATGAATAATCCAGGGCCATTCATTCTTAACGGCAAACTATTTAATTAATTGTATTTCTTCACTTTAGTTAATTAAATTATTTTAATATATATTAATTAAACAAGTATATTTATCTGATTTAAAATTCTTTAAAAAATCTCGAATACAATTATCAAATCAATTTTAGTTGTTAAATTTTAATTATTGATCACTTACAAATCAATTTTAAATATAAATCATGAAAGCCAATCATAAATCCTAGCAATTCATTTCTAACAATTTTATGTCCAAATCCAAACCAACTTTTAATCTCAACCATCCACCTAATTTAATCAATCTTGACCCTACATACACTAATTATTAACATTTAATCTCCCCTCCCTCTTAAATTAAAATTAAAATTTATTGCATTCAATCATAGCCACCAATTTTATATCAATCACTCTTTCATTCCTCAAGTTATTTCCAAGTTTGGAAATTGGATGCAAATAAGGTCATGTTGTTGGAATTCTTAAACAACTACATTCATCCTCTTCATTAATAAAATCCGGAGTACATTAATGAAATCAAAAGGGTGTCACTAAGAGAGTTTTGTTATTCTCTTATTACTTATTAGACATCATCATGACTAAAAGAAGTGACATCATTTTAAAGAAAAATAAATATAAATACCTAAAATTCATCTCTAACTAATTCACATCATTAATATATTATACCACTTGTTGGGACTCAATCTGACATTGTCAAAACACACTTAAGTCCAAGCTTATTTGGAAATTTAAGCCTCATTTTGTACATCAAATATAAGTAATCTAAGAGATCTTCAAGTGGATCCAATTTTGTCAAAAAATTCTAAGCATTGTTCTCCTCCATCCCTCTTCTGCCTATCATCAACTAGAAGTTGTAAGACCCTAAGAAAAATCTAATTTTGACTTGTTTTTGGTCATTTTCTAGTGTTTCTACATAATTGTAAACTTTTAGTGGACATCGAAACATTTTTTGTTAGTCAATATCTAGTTCCAATGTCTAGTTTCACTTAAAAGTTCTGTAAAGTCTTTCACCCCTTTCACTCCTCTCATTTTCCTTTATTCCCTCCTTTTATAGAAGCATGATGGTGAACCAAATCTCCCTTCCCCATCCCAATATCTAAATCACCCATCCTTCTTTAAAAACTCTCATGTTTCCCTTTTTGCAAACTTTCCAAGTGGATCTAAACTTTTTCCCCCTTGACTTCCAGTTCCCTTATCTATTTTTGTAATCTTTCCTTACATCACTCCATTTCCACCTTGTAAAGCTTTAATTTGGATCTAGATATTTGTCTCTCCTCCTAATCTCCAATTCCCACATCATTTTCTATTTTTTCTTTCATTCTCCTATGCAAGGTTCCTTTACTCATTTGAACATCTAGACCTCCACTCCATTGTCCAAATCCTAGGCCCACTTTTGCACCAAATTTCCACAAGTATCTTCTAATCCTTTTTCATCCATTATTTCCTATGTAGAGGTTAACCTAACATTTGGACTTCTTGTATTTCATCTTTTTCCAACATCTACTTTTGCATCAAAATCTTGCAAAAGTTTTGCATGTGCCTTTTGTCATTCATTTCTTCATTTTGTAAAGCTTTATTGAACTTTAGGACCTCGATCGCTCCATCCAATTCTAACCTTCAATCTTGACCTACAACCTTGCATGTACTATTCTCACATAATGTTCTACTTTGAACTTCTACATTTCTTACATCTTACTTTTTACACTTGTTAAATCTTCCCAAAAGGGTCATTAATGCCTAATTTGACTATTACAACTACCATATTGGTCTTTTCCACCTAGAAAGTGTTGTTCATTTCAAGGGTGTGAACCCAAATTCAAAATCAATGGTAGGTGATGAAGAATTACATGCCACCATAAATGTAGTGGTTGAAGTTTCAAATGCAAGTGATCTTTCATGTCATTTCTATTTTTGGTAGATTTCATGGAACTTCATCTTGTTTCACATACCATATTAATGACATCTAGATCTTAGTTGAATTTCCAAAAGGATTCAACAACCAAATAAAAAGTTATAAATATGAGAACTTGATTTGCCAAAATAAAAATTGGTTATTTCTCTGTTTCCACATGAATATAATGTCAAGCAATATTTGGGGTTTTAACTCCTACAAATCTAGTTGCTTATTAAGCAACACATTTTGTAAGTCACAAAGACATAGTTCATGTATATAGTAGATATCTATAGCTGGATGTCTTCTTAGCCCTTTGTGGATCTTTAGGGAAACTCCTAAGAGGTGAATTATGACAACTTTTTTAGCTTAGGGTTTTCTATTTCCACATAATTTGTTGGTATGAATGTAACAACAATTAGATGAATGTTAGAGCATTATAATTCATTATTTGTAATGGTCATTTCCTTATTTTATATATAGATTTCTTAATTTTTGATATGGATTATTAAAGTATGTTTTGTTGTTTGATTTCATATTTATGTTTCTATTTTGATATGTTTCTCTTCATGATTTATTGTGACTTTGTAAGCCATTGTAAGGGGCACCAATCATGGAAATAATGATCCTCCATGCACTTAAAATGAAAAATATCTTTAACCAATAGTTTAGGAGTAGGGAGTAGTTTCTATGCATTTAATTATTCAACAATTACATTCATTGTGAGCTTGAACACTTTATATTTTTAAGGAGTCATAATTTGCATACCCACATCTTGTTATTATGCAATGATGGACCTTCATCAAGTTAATAAATGTTATATGTGTAGAAGGTTAGTCCCTGGTCTAGAGAAGACTTTTGGGACTAGGCGTATATTTGATACTACTACATTTATTTTAGTTTTTTATATTATCTATTGTGATTAAAAATTGTTAAAGATTACCTCTAAGAATACCCTCTTGAATCTAGATGATCCCAAGATGAAGGAGAGATTACCTACTCTCAACAATGAATATTTTATTTATTACTCTTTGTCAATTTGAGTTGATCTATCCACCCTTCAAGAATGACATTTCCCTAGCCTTGAAATGGATTGATCCCTCTACAAGTGTGAGTAGTGATTTTGGGACCCACCATAATAGTGTTATTTGCAAGGTGATGATGTCCTAGTTCATATTTTAAAAACTCTAATTACATAGTAATTGAAGAATTTGTGAATTTGGGTAAGTTGACCAACCATCAACTTACACCAATAGATTGACACCATTTCTAGAGAGAGTTCAACTTTAGAATAATCTAGAAGACCATACAACCTAAATTTATTTGCATCCATCAAAATTGTCACATTGTAAGTTGATAGGCTACCAACTTGCATAAGAAGGAAAGTAAGGAAATAAGGTTCTTGTTCAAAATTCTAAATTTTCCATCCAATAGAAGAAAAAATGGTGTCTTCCAAGTGAAGAGTGGTGACTCTATTTAAGTTAAACCTATAGCTAACAATCATATCAAAAGACTTGAAGATGGAGAGAAGAAGGCATCATAAATATAAAAAAGAATGTGATGTAATCTCAACTCATGCAAGAGGAAAAAATACCATGCAAAAATATAAGGACACTAGTAAGTCTCATTCTCCTCTCTCAAGATCCAAAAGTAGGGAATTTAGGTAGAATGATTCATTTATAGTTGTGTGAAAAAAAAATCTACTTCTAATGACTTTTCTAACAAAATGGTGAGAAAAAATAGAAAAAAATATAGGCTTGAATATGAGATAAGAAGGAATGATGTACTCATTGGTAGGAGAAATAGATATTGCTTCTATAATGCACACATGCATGATTTTAATATGATTTATTTAGATGTGGAAGAAAAATTGATCACCTACATAGTACTTCTCCCAATCAATCATATAGGGATTACATTGAACATGATATATTATCTGTGATGCTCATTAACTAGTACATTTGGATGTTGGTCTAAGAGATAGGGTTATGTATCAAGGAATATATATGAATGTTATGTCAAACAATAGAAACAAAAACTACACTTTTAGCAAAAGAATTATAGGATACTTAAGCAATCCAACAAAAGAATAGAAATAGGGATTGTTCCCATCATGGTCTTGATCTATTATTTCATCACCTACATGACTTGTATTATGACATTCACATTAGGCTTTGATTTAAAAGGAATGATCAAAGAGACAACCCCATTAGACAACCTATGGGTGTTGAGAGATATAAATAGATGTACATTTCATTAGTATCCCTAGTTTTTCAAAGGATTTTCCAAATGAAATAAGAGGAAAGATAGTAATATTTCAAAGTAACAGTACATTTACAAGAGAACATTTAAGAAACTTCATTAATGTCATAGATGAATAAGGGATTGGGGATGAATATCTAATAATGAAGTTTTTTATGTATTCCCTTGAAGAAATTACAAAGATTTGTATAGGAGCCTCTCAAATGATAGTATTCAAATCATGAGAAGAGTGCATGAGAGGGTGCTGGCAAGAAGTTGAGTCCACCTTTTGGCCAAAAAGTGGAAGTGTTTTCCCGGATTTTAAAAAAAAATCACATTTGACTTTAAAATTTGAAGCACTTAGAGATGGAATCTTAAAAAAAGGTCACTAATCATAAAATGTAGTACTCGACGTTTAGTTTCCAAATATGTAATTTATTTCAATACCCAGATGATACAAACTGATTTTCAATAAGCATTTCTAAAGACCACTGTTTAAAAGTCACTTTATTTTACCATACCATGCACATGTACGTCATCCATATTTTGATCTAAATAATCATCTTTTTTCTAAATCCTTTTGGGAAAATATTTGTAACTCACTGAAGCACGTTTTCAAGTTTTTTGTAATTTTTTATTGATTTTTTTTTTTTGTTAAATTTTGACTGGCCATATTTGTCATTTTGAAAAATCATCGTGTACGTCATGCATAAGATGACCTAAACTTATCATTTTCTGAACTTTTTTTCAAATTGAAAAGAATTGTCTAAAGTACATTTTTGTGCAATTCGTTGTACAAAAAAACATTTTAATAAAAAGTTATTAAAATACTAAAAACCCTTATATTTCAAGTTTATGGACCTTGTTTCATAAAAAATTAATTGAAAAATAGAAAAAATAATCCAATTGTAAAAAATTACATATTTGGAATCTACAGGGTCTCATCTATAATGGGTTTTAATTTTGTCAAAATATTTTGTTAAAAAGGTCTTTAGACATATATCCAAAGTCACTATTTTCCTATGACATTGACATGACCTTCAAGTTGCAGGTCAAACTAGGTCCAAAGCTTAGGTTCGAGTCCCCAAACCTTCTCTCAAATTGAAAAACAAGCCAAAAACCCGACCAAAAATTCTAATTTTAAGAAATGAGATCTCGTCTGTAAATTGGGACCCCATTTGTAAATCGGGATCCCGTTTTGTAAATCGGGATCTCATTTCCTTTTATTTACTTTACAGACGAAAAAGAAATGGGATCCCATTTTATAAATGGGATCCCGTTTCTTTTTTTATCATTTTAAAAAAATTTTACTAGAAAAATGTTACTGCCAATTCTGCAACTTGACATGTACAGCCAACTACAACAATTTCACCTAGTTTCTATCAAGTTTTGTCTTTACAGGTCTTCAACTTGCAATTTGAATTGAATTTTTGAAAGGAGGCATCGTTGGAACAATTTTTTGAGTGGAATTGTGTTTGTTTTCTACTCGTTTGAAGGAGGAACAAATGAGGAATACTTTCACTATTGACATTCATTTGTGCTTGAGAATTTTGTAATCACGGGTTCACAAGCTTGTAATAAGAGGAAAGATAGGAAGGTATTGACCCTTAAAGAAATTGAAGCAAAGAGAGAGAAATAGGCAAAAAGACAAAGAGATAGAAGAATGAGGATTCAATCAATGAATAATGCTAAAGCATCCAATTCAACAACTATTGAAGATAGAAAATTTGAGGAGACCGTGGTTGTAGATGATGCTAATTTGCAAGAGGTTAATTTGAAAAATAATATGATTATACAAACTAGTCATGCTATGTCTTCAAATCCCCATTTCAATGCTATGGAGAATGTTTCAATATGCACAAATCCAGGTACGTCTTCAAATCCACCTTTGATTGAAATGGAAACTTTGTTTGTAGAAGTTTTACAAGATGTTGGATTTAGCGATGTTAACATCGATAATATTCATAGAGAAGAAGATTTTATAAAAATTGTTGAAAATGAAATTGAAAATGAAAATCATTTTGTTGTTGAAAATGAAGATGAAAATCATTTTATTTTTGAAAATGAAAATGAAAATCCTTTTGTTGAAAATGAAAACCTTTTTGTTGATGAAAATGAAAATCTTTTTGAAGTTGAAAATGAAAATGAAAAATCCAAGATGTGATGTTGAAAATGAAAATATATATTTTTAAATTAAAAGTGATGTTTTGGATAATCTTCCTGGTAAGATTTCTTGGAGACAAATAAGAATGCATGCCAATAGATTATACAAAGAATTTTTTTATCATAAAAACCTTTCATTTCAATGTCAACTAATGATGCAATTGATGAGAATGTGGAAAATGAGAAAAGTAATGAAAAAGTTAGGTATTTTTGTTAAACCAAGAAGAAACGATCAATCACTAAAACATGTTATGTCTATTGTTTCTAGTTCCATTGAGTCTATTGGAAAAATAGTCGATCTAAAGATAAGAATGCAACAAGACGAGCTATAACAACTGCTATAGTTAATAAAGCAACTTTGAATAAAAGAATGATAAGCAATATTAGTGAAATTATAAAAATTTATCCTAAAACATTGCTAAGAGTGGCAAAGAGAAGAGAAAGTATATAAAATGATTCAATCAACCAATGTTGGAGTTTTAGTGATCGACTCTCGATGTCTGACATGAAATTGAATGTTGAAATCAAATATTTGATTGAAAAATATTGGCACGATAATACTAGGATATCATCTAATGCTAGAGATGTTTTAAAATAAAGAGTGGGGTCCAAAGTTCATGATCCTAATCTAAAACACCTATTAGATACAACACAAACTAAATTTTATAGAAACTTTTGTGGTGATTTAATGTTACCTAGTAATATTAAAATAAGTCAAAGTCCTTTTGGAAAATGTAAACCTTAGTATGTAAAAAATAATAAGCAACATATATCTTGTTGTTGTAAAATTCATGTTCAATTTCATTATTTTTATTATGTTTTTTGATATATACGTTGTACTTTACATACTAACATGATTATGTAGGAATGTGGTATTAATATGCCACCTAAAACAATGTGAGTTTATATCAAATTTATTTTGTGAAAGATCTAATGGGAAATTATTTTATTTAAGTTCATGTATTTCTGGAAAATGCACTAGTTGTGGCAATCTTTCATTCTTAAGAGTTTGTATGTACGAAAGTGTTGATAATGATTTTGGACAACAATTAGCGAATGTTAAAAGATTTAAGAATGTTGACTATTCTTTAAAATACGGAAAAATTGGAAAGCGTAAATTGATTTAATTACATAAAAAGTTAGTGTACATGCATTCATATCAAAATTTAAGAGTAAGACTGTACCAAAATATTCCAAGCACTCTCAACATGCTCGATGGCTTGATGGACAATTTCACACATGTAGAAACACATTTCTAGTTGGTACTATATTATCAGTGGTTGATTTTACAGAAAACTATACTAGATAGCTCTGCAAAAGGAAATCCAATCACAATATTACAATTCAGTGCAAGTGGCTATGTTTGTTCATATTATTTATAGACATGCAAATGATAGCACAAAGGATGATAGAAAAGTTTTGAGGGAGTATCATTTTTATTTGAGTGACAACCGGTTATACTCGTCAAAGTTTGTTCAATACTGTTTCAATATATTTTATACAAATTTAAGAGAAAGAGGTTCATCCAGATGACAGAACATTTCATATGGTCAGATAATTGTATAGGATAGTTCAAGAATGCTCGAATGTTCTATTGGTGAAGTAGGGTTCACAAGGAACATAATGTCCAACATATGTGGAGTTTTTTTGAAGCTAGACATGGTAAAGGAGAACATGATGGTGTTGGTGTGTGTGTTAAAATAATTATTCCTAGAGAATAATTGAAATTTGAAGATGCAGTAAAATTTAAAGATGTGCATGGGATTGTGGATTGGCGCAATACAAGATTATCTACACCTGGTTCAAGTGAGTACTCTACAATTTTTTGATTCTTTTGGTTGGTTGAAGAAGATAACATTGCACCTAGACTTGATTGTGAGACAATCACTGGATCTACTAAATGACATTCATTTAAGAGTTCGAATGCAAGCACATGGACTATCTGGACAAGGGAGCTTGCATGTTTTTTCCAATTTCATATTACAAGAGATTGAGAAGCATGTGAAAATACAAAATGGGTTGAAGAGTGGAAGCAAAGATTGTTGACAACTACACAAGCACACAATCAATATGAAACAACAATTGAAGATAATAATCAAGTGTTTGCATCAGACAACTATGACCGTGTTTCATACATTGTACAAGAAGGTGATTTAATTTAATTTATTTCATTTTATTTCACTTTATTACTGTTTTGTAATACTTTTCTTTATTTATATACATATGAATGGATGTATGTAGATTGGTAAAATTACATGGACACATGCAAGTTATTAAATCAAAATTTGTTTGCAGGACATGTGTATGTTGTTGTTGCACCTGAGGGGAATGAAGAGGAAATAGAATATTGGTTGGCTCGTTGTGTGGAGACTAAACATAAGTTAATAAAACCTCAAGAAGATGATGATGGCTATCATTATCTAACAAGTACAGTGATCCCCTTAAGAAAATTTTGAGAACTTATTTGATCCCCTTAAGAAAGTTTTGAGAACTTCTTTGATGATGGCTATCATGTTATCCAATAGGTTTGGTGGTGGTTGTTGGCACTTGGTTATGAAAATACTTAATAAGGAAGAATGGTCTGCCTACATTTGAAGATTATGAAACACATAAGAAGATTATACACTACTCACATTTGGTGGTGGAAACAAATATAAAACTAGTGAGGTATTATGGAAGACCTACAAATAAAGAGCTATGTACAATTTCTATGGAAGAGCATAAGACAATCACAGATGTGTTGCAAAAAAGAGAAGATGTAGATGGTACATTGGAATAAGTAAATACAGGTAAATATAGTTTTAGGTTTATATTGTCCTTTTAAATAGATTAAATACATGTTTTGACATTTCTTGTGTGTTATTAGTTGAAATTGATTTAAATTTTCCTTTTTATATCCTTAAGCCATCATCACAAATTCATCACATACTTTGAGATAAAAAGGAGAGTCCATGTAGATTCAACCTAGACAACATGGAATACTTGGTAAAAATAGGAAATTATTAGTTAAATTATAGTTAAATTCATGTTTTGATTATATATTGACATTTCTTGTACATTAATAGCTAAATTTGATTTATTATCCTTTTTTGTATCCTTAAGCCATCATCACATTGATCTCATACTTTGAAACATAAAGGAGAGGATGTAGATTCAACCTACACACATGTGTGGAATACTTTTAAATACAAGTACAAGTTGTGTACATATAGATAGTTTTATATAAATTAAAATACATGTTTTGATGATTTCATTGATATTGCTTGTATCATTTTGATATTAGGTGGCGTGAAGATCTACATTTCGGGCACAAGTTTCAGATTTTCTTGAGATGACATAGCTAAATTTTGTAAACATTGTTTTGAGTTGACATATATGTACATACAAAATTACACAATTACTCATTTTGTAAAAATTTGTCTACATGTACATAGACAATTATATTCTACACTTTTATATATCAAAATCAATATTCTATATATTTTGTTTGTTAAATGTGCATGTTTTCCTACTTTGAAACTTTAAATTTGATTGTATAATCACTAAATATCATGCATATTATTGTTAAATTTGGTTGCCTTGGAAAAATTCACCAAATTTTTAGAACTTATTTGATCCCTTTAAGACATCATATTAGAACCCCTTAAGACATCCTATTAGGATCCCTTAAGACATCCTATTACGACATAAATTAAATTAACATTAACACTATTTAAATTGTATAGAATGTGATTGTTATGATGACTCATCCTAAATTCTAAGTCACTTAATTATATCAATTGTGATTAAATATGAGACATGTACTTTGAAGTATTCCATCTCCTTAAGATGTCCTATTAGGGCATATCCTAAATATTTATACTTAATCATATCATTTGTTATGATGGGTCACCATAAAGTCTAATACTTAATTATATCACTAAATTTTTATACTTAATTATACTTAAGTATATTATTTATTATTTAATTCATACTTAATTATAGAATGTGATTTTTATGATGACTCATCCTAAATTCTAAGTTACTTTGAAGTATTCCATCCCCTTAATACGTCCTATTAGGACATAACCCAAATATTTATACTTAATCTTATCATTTGTTATGATGAGTCACTGTAAAGTCTAATACTTAATTATATCACTAAATATTTATACTTAATTATATCATTTGTTATGATGAGTCACCCTACTTTGAAACTTTAAATTTGATTGTATAATCATTAAATATCATGTATATTATTGTTAAATTTGGTTTCCTTGGGCAACTTCACCAAATTTTGAGAAGTTCTTTGATCCCCTTAAGCCATCGTATTAGGAACCCTTAAGACATCCTATTAGGACCCCTTAAGACATCCTATTACGACATGAATTAAATAAACATGGACACTATTTAAATTGTATAAAATGTGATTGTTATGATGTGTCATCCTAGATTATGTGTTACATAATTATATCAATTGTGATTAAATATGAGACATGTACTTTGAAGTATTTCATCCCTTTAATATGTCCTATTAGGACATATCCTTAATATTTATACTTAATTATATCATTTATACTTATTTGATAAGTTAATGCCTTGACTATGAATCACTAAATTTGTAAAGTACAAATATTTAAATGTCCTATAAATCTCAACTTTAATTTCATATTCGTATTTAATTTCACATTAAGGTCCTATTAATGTCTTGATTATGAATATTTTGTAAAGTACAAATATGTCCTATCAATTACATATTAAAATTTCACATTAAATGCATAAATGCAACATGTGTAAATTACTATTTACCAATAATAAAGTCCATGAAATAATATATTAAGTCCATGAAACCAATATATTAAGTCCATCATAATACATCCCATGAAATAAAGTCCATGAAACAATATATTAAGTCCACGAGAAACAATATATGTAATCCATGAAATAATCAAATACAACCCATGAAATAATCTAACTCATATCATCTTTATAATCAAGAGACCTCTTCACACCACATGGACTACCCAAATGACCTGAATAAATCTATACAAGAGAAAGATAGATGAAATCAGATGTAAGTCGGGCTGATTAAAAATGATTTAATGAAAATTTAATTTATAATTTATCATAAAATTAAATTACCGTGTGAGGCTACTCTGCATGCTCTGGTGCACCTTGACATGTCTCTACATGCTCTGAATCAGTCTACATACAAGAGAAAGAAAGTTGAAATTAGATGTAAGTCTACAATAAAAAATGATTTTATTCAATTTAATTTATAATTTATCATATTTAAATTGTACCATAAGAGGTTGTGCATCCTCTGTTCTAGGACTTGTCTCTACATGCTCAACTACAAGATGTGTCTCATTCTATAAAAGAAAAAGAATTTAACATGTATGGGCACATACACACATATATATTCAATTTTAAATTTAATTTAAGTTATTTGCAATGTATAATTTGTAATTGACTTTAAACATAATAAAAAATAAAAATTACCATGATATGAGGCTACTCTACATGTCTTGGTTGAGGTGGTGTGACCTCATCAAGGCAGAAAGTGACACTAACAAAGTCCTCCAAGGTCAAATTTAAAGACCCTGTACTTGAATTAGGTTAAAATATATATATTCAAGTGTGCACACATTGTGTAGAATTATTTTAAACAACTTGAAATTTAGATGCCTCTTGAGTTGTCACCACACCAAATGTGTGTCTGGTCCCCATTCTCATTGTTGTTTCAACCTACATACATAGAAATAATGTTTATAATATTTACTTGTACATGCATGTTTGATATATAGTGAATTCAAAATTCATAATTGTAAGTATAGTAACTTTAAATAATTTAGAATATAAATGTACCTACATTTGATGTGAGATGCTTGACAATGGATGAGCACTCGACAACCCCTCAGGTGTAACCGACGTGGAAGTTGATTGACTCCCCTGAACCAACATACATATTTAAAACATATGTTAATTATTGAATTACAAATTAAAAAGTCAAGTTAAAAATTATTTTATATATTATTTAAAAAATTGAAATCAAAATACTTCATAAGGGTTGCCAACTAGAATTGGTAATGACATATGTACTCGAGGAGTAGATGATTCCCCTATGGTCAGTTCCATCTACATAGAATAGTTTGATTGTTAAAACATTGATTTTTTTTATATATATATGTTCATTATTTTTTTTATAAATTCAACATTTACATGCGTATTTATACCTATGTCGCACTGTTTGTAGGGTGATGCTTTGTAGTAAGAAAATTAATGTATGAACTAAGGCAACTAGATTCTCAACCAGAATCTCCATGTCCACCCGAACTGGGTGTAGCCTGATTAGGTCCATAGAATAGTTGATAGTAATTGGTACATACATGGGGTGTCAACACTCGTGGTGTGGTACTAGGACCAGCTCCATAGAATGCTCCACCATTGTCATTGCCTCTAGGTTCCTTAGACACCATCGCAGAAGTATGCTCATCAAGGTTTCCTATGAGCGTACTCAAAGATCCTAATGTGGATATAACCACATGATGATGCACACATGCAGGAATGATAGGAGAAAGAGGAGCAACATGAGGTTGGCCATGCATGGGGAATTGGGGATCAACCTATGCCCCTAACCTCTGTTGTGGAATACCGCCACCAACACCTTGAAATAATTTAAAATCAAAATAATTGGTCTTTTTCCCCAAAACAAACTATGCATATAATTTCCTCAAAAAATACAAAGGGACCTCCAAATTAGCATGTGGTGGATGGTATTTTGACCATCCACCATTGCTCCCAAAAATGTGTAGTCATTTGTGGATGTATGCACCATCTCATCGATATTCTAGATTTATTTGTAGGAATGGGTTGGTGAGTCAAAGGGTCAAAAAAATTATTTCATTTCCTCCTATCATAATCGATGCCTATCTAAGTCCACATCAATAGACCTAATGGAATCAATAACATTTTGCAGATCGTAGATGCAAAATGCCTCACGTGTGGTGGAATCAATGCTTAATTTTGCATAGCATTGATTTGATTTTGAATGGATGCAACATTGTCACTGATGTGT